>APFE031464381.1:39407-137346 GCA_000404065.3 Pinus taeda | reverse complement strand
TTTATTTATTTACCATACCTCCACTTTACTTATATTTTTATTTGTTTACACCCTTGTATGTATATAAGGTGACTTATGGAGTTAATATAAAAAATGTTTTATTTATTTACCATACTTCTCATTTATTTATATTTTTATTAATCTACGATACCTCTTTTATAAATATGGTATTTGGGCGAATGGATTCACTTAAATAAAACCTATTCTTGAAAATGGGTGAATGGAAGGTTGTAACTCCTAATTTCAAGGGCTAAATTTACCTTTTTTACCCTCTCCCTTAAAATAAGGAGGGCTATTTGAGGTGATTTGTAAAAATGTACTATGATACAAAATATTCGCCCACTAAAAATTTAAAACCCCTTAATTTCGCCAAAGGGCGAACATTCGCCCCTAAAATTTTCTATGGAAGGAACTGGTAGTGGAGTGTACAAGCCTAGGTTTCTATTACTAGGCTTGATTTTAGCACACATAGTACATCCTCTTACATATCTAGAAATAGTCTCATTCATTTTTGGCCAATAACAAAATCTTTTCAGCTGTGCAACTGTTTTACTTACACCAAAGTGACTTGATATAAGAGAAGTGTGTGCGTCTCGAATTATCTTTACTCTTTCAGTTTGTGGAATGCATAGCTTCCCAAAATGATACAAGAGCTGGTCCTTAACATGATAACCCAATTCTTCTATTTGTTTGCCTTGACTTAAAGTTGCATATACATCTTTAAAATATATATCTTGAGCATATTGTTCAATGTAGCTTTCATGCAATATTAAATTATGCTTAAGTATAGTAGATGCATTTATAATTGGTTTGGACAACATATCTACAGGTTTATTGTGTATGTCCTTTTTATACCTGATGACTAAATGAAATAGTTGTAGAAAACCCATCCATCTATAGTGTCTTGATTGCTGCAACTTAGTTTGGGAGTGTAGATATTGAAGTGGTTGATGATCAGTATGTATAATTGTCTCTTTGCCCATTAAATAATGTTTCCACTTTTTCATACTCTGTACTAATGCATACAATACCTTATCATATGTGGGATAGTTAACTACTGCAGAATTAAATTTCTCGGAATGATAACATATGGGTTTGTCGTGCTGCATCAACACTGCTCCCACGGCATAGTCACTGGCATCCATTTCGATCTCAAATGGTCTTTGAAGATCGGCCAGTGATAGTACCGGTGTTGTACTAATCTTTTATTCCAAGGTGTCAAAGGCTTTCTGTTGTTTTCCTCCCCACTGAAACACCTTGCTCAGTCTTGTTAAAGCATGTAAGGGAGTTGCAATTAAGGAAAAGTTAGAAATAAACTTTCTCCAATATTGTGCTACTCCTAAGAAGCTTCTAACTTCTGTAGCAGATTTGGGTTTAGGCTAGTTTACAAGGACTGCAACCTTAGAGGGATCTATCTCCAATTCACCACCCCCTACTATATGACCCAAATAATTCAAAGATGTTTTTCCAAATTCACATTTTGAGAGTTTAACATAAAGATTTTCTCTTTTCAAAACATCTAGAGTCTGCCTAACATGCTTTAAATGTTCTTCCCACGTTTTGCTGAATATAAGAATTTCATCCAGATATACAATAACAAAATCATCAAGAAAAGGTCTGAGTACATCATTCATCATTCATTACTCTCATGAAAGTAGCAGGAGCATTAGTTAAGCAAAAAGGCATAACCAGCCACTCATACAATCCATGCTTTGTTTTGAACGCAGTCTTCCATGCATCTTGCTCTGCAACTTTGACCTGATGATAACCACTATGCAAGTCTAACTTGGAAAAATAAATAGCTTCTTTCAACTGATCTAATAGATCATCTATGTGAGGAAGGGGATAACAATTTTTTATCGTTATCTTATTCAGTGCTTGGTAATCAATGCGCATTCTCCATGATCCATCTTTCTTTCTCACCAAAACAATTGGAGACCCACATGGTGATGTGCTAGGATGGATGAACCCCTTCTCGAGCAGCTCCTATACCTGCCTCTTTATTTCTGCGTTCTCTAAAGTGAACAACCTATACATTTCATTGTTAGGTAATGGAGCATCTTGCCACAAATTAATATCATGCACTATTTCCTTTTTGGGCAGCATACCTTTAGGTTCTTGAAACAATATATCATATTCTGAAACAACTTTTTCTAAATCAGCTTGATGTTTAGCATCACAGCCCTCAAATACATTGGTTTTATAAGGTTTCTTTTCCTTTACAACCATTAGTAAAAATTGTTTGCATGAGTTTACAATTCGTTTCATCTGCTTTGAGTTTATGAGAGTATAATTATTCTTGAGCTTATGAGCTCTTACAATATATTCGATTCCATCTTTAACGAATAGATACTTGTTCTCAGCTCTATAGATAATAGATTTTCTATCATACAAGTAAGGACTTCCTAAAACAATTCCACATATATCCAAAGGAACTATATCTAATTCAACCTCATCTACAAATGCTGACCCAAAAGAAAACTTAAGTTTACATTGTCTAGTCACTTGTAGCTTTGCTTTATCACATAACCAACCTAATGGATATGGTTTCTTGTGAGGTGTGGTCAGTAATCCCAACTTCTTTACAATTGCTTCAGAAATTAAATTCACTTGTGAGCCACTATAAAACAAAGTATCAATATTTTGATGATTCGAAATAACTCGAATATGAAAAAGCTCATGTCTTTTTCTCTTATTTTCTTCATTATCAGTAGATTGTGCATAATTACTAGTAGATGCTTCAAAATTTTTACCTTTTATACCTGTGGTTGCGATTGTTGCTTCAGCTCTTGAGTCTGACTCCAAATCCTTTTGAATAGTTGCAGCAGTATTCTTCTTCTTACCCTCGAACTTCTTAGGTTTCAGCTCCAGATGTAGAATCCAACAATGTTCATCATCATGCCCATCCTTCTTACATTGAGTGCATGAAGAATTTCTTTTCTGTATAGTGTTTGTCTTCCTCTCTTTCCATTTCTGTTTTATTTTCTCCTTATTCTTGCTTGCAGTGGGTTTGGATGATCCCCCAACTTCTGGGTTCCCATTCTTACCTCTAGCCTCTAGATGCATAGCCTGAATGGATACCTCATCTATGCTAGTGGGATTAAACATGAGGATAGTGTACCTCATGTAGCTATGTAGACCACCTATATACTTCAGCAGAGTCTCAGGTGAGTCTAAAGAAATTCCTAGAATGAAATCTCTTTTCCTAAATTCTTGGGTGTAGCCTTGTACACTTTGCCCTTTTAGTTGTCGAAGAGTTTTCCATCTCATCATGGCTTGCTGCATATAGGCTAGTGGATAAAATTGGTTTTTAATTGCAGACACAAATTCACTCCAGACAGAAAGAATCTTACCATGTTTCTTCATGTCAGCTTATGTCTTGCCTTCCCACCATACCAAGCAAGTGCCCCCAAGGCATAGGCTGGCCAACTGAATCGTACTCTTGTCTGAATCAGTGCTCTGTACTCTACAATAACCATCAATCTGTCTCATCCAATTATCCATCTTCTCTGCATTCAACTCTCCATCATATATTGGTAAATCAAATTTAACATCTAATTTAATCGAAGATGTCTTCTTTTTATTTTCAGGGCTATTAGGAGGTGTGAGAAATTTTTCTTCTTTCCCTTTGCCTTTAGAGTGGTCATGGAGGAGAGATTCTTCTACTCCTTTGTCTTGTTTGGAGTTTGATGAATCTTCATCTCTATTTTTCTTAAATTCCCTATACATTTCCTCCACCATGGATCTCATGGTCATAAAATTATCCAACTAGGGGTCTGATTCCAAGGGATTTTCTTCTGACATTTTCCTCTTAGAATAGACTCTTCCAATTTTTGGGTTAGTTTCAGCCAACTCTCCTTCTCCTAATTTAGCTTTTATCTAGTTAGCATTCAACAACAAAATCCAGCACAAGCTTGTCTAACCTTAGTAACCTAGAGCTCTGATACCACTTGATCTCGAATTTATCCAGGACAAAGAATTGAAGGTATTACAGACTCATGTGCATGGATGTTCCTATGTTTCTTTATGTAATGGATTGATAAGATTGCTAGAATACATAAACACTTAGGCAACTAGAGAAAAACATAACAGTCAAACATGTAGCACAACAAGTTTAATAAGGAGTTCACCTAATGCTCCTGGGCTATGTCTCCTGGTCTAGCCTTCAGTGGTGGCCTCTCTATTATGTTTTCAAGTAGAGTTTTTTACAACAGTGAGCTCAATTCAAGTCTCACTAAATAGATAAAAGTCAGTAGGAATAGAGTACACAGACTCTCCTTACTAAACTCGACCTCTGATGGTCACAGTAGTATGACAGGCCTATGTCGAGGAGTTTGCTTGAACCTCTCAGGCCTTCTATGGAGTTCAAAGACTCTTTGACTCTTTCTGGCTCCGTCTGGCTCGATGCGGCCTTCAAGTCAGCTCGGCTCTACTCTCTGTTCTCTGCTCTTAGCTTTCTTCCTCTAGCTAACTCTTGTCACCGCCCCTCTATGTGCGTGTGCCTCTCTACCCTCTGCTTCTTTCAGGTCATGGCTTTAAAGCCAATCTTTTCTTTGACTATTTGTTTCCACTTCCCAGCGTTCTGGTTTCCTTGTCTTAGTCTTTTCTAATTCCTCTGTTCTGCATCATCATCATTGGGTAATGCCTCGCAGGGAGGTGGCCACCTATTTCCTAATGAACTGGGTGTCAGATTCCTTGAATCATATTTGAATGGTTGTTAAATCCATTTGCTTAAAGATCGCCCGGGAAACACAAATCGTTTGCCAACTCATCGTCCATGTCGGACTTCAAATCCCTTGTAATCTTGCTTTTTGACTTGTCAAATCTCGTCACTCACCGAGACATGCCTCCGTCATTGATTTGGACCCCCCACATCCTACGGTCGTCATTCATATTAGGTGGACAAGTTGCATGATGTTTACCCGTCTGATGCGGGTGGTTTTATCTCTCATCCGCCGGATGTGTGTCGCTCGATGTGTGGCATTAGATGAGACTCAGTCAAAACTGCTTACTGCCTTGAGGCCTTCCGATATCCTGCAAGTTTGTGGAATCCCGTGCTACAAAACCGAACGCATTACTTTTCCGCATTTTATAGTGATTTCGGGTCTGGGCGCTTCAGGGCTTTCCTTCACTGAGGGGGACACCCTGCGATACGCGATTAGCACTTTTCACATATCAAGAACCACCCCTGTTTCTTGATTTGACCTCTGGTTTTGCAGTTTGCGCCAGTGCACGTTACCATGGGCCAACAGTCTGCGCACTCGACCGAGGGTCCTCGTTGCTCTACTCTGGCCACAACTGCAACTATTATGAGGATTCCTTTTGATAGCTTGATTTTTCTAATACTTGAATCTTTTTGGCATAATTTGAAACAGTGATGAAAACTTAGAGAGTGTTTAGGATCCAATTCAGATCACTCTATAGTTTAGGTGAGCAAGACTTTGGTGCCATAGCTCGCTGGAGCGAATAATATTATGTACAAGAGCTTGTGTTGGGTATCCCTTTAATTTATACAATCCTACCTCTTGGACACCACTCACATTGGCTGAATCTACACTTGACCCCTTACACCATAGAAGTACTTGACCATCAATGAAAGCTACTATGAAGATCTCCTAAACTAGAGATAAAGAGAATATTCTTCTTTAAATCTAGTATAAGAAATACATATTTTATTTAAATGGACTTACCTTAATCAAGTTAGTAGGATGCTTCTCCTACTCGTTTAATTGCATGTTTTGAATCATCTCCAAGTTCCACTTGAAGGGATGCACTCATTTTTGTCAAATTTGTAACATAATTTCGGAACCTAGGAATGTGCTTGGGAGCACCACTATCTACTAGAAAAAATTTGCTTCCTTGAGTGATGGTGCCTGTGAGAGTTGAGACCAAGACATACTCTTCATATTTTGTCTCGCTTATCTTTCTCTAAGATGTAGACTCCTCCATATCTATTGCATGTGCATAATTTTTTCCTTTTCCTTTCCCTTGAGAACGCTGGCAAACAAAGAGTCCCAACTTATGATAGCTATAACACATAATCTTAGATGCATCCTTCTTATGATATATAACTTATTTTCAATTTTTCTTTGGATTGTCATTTTTTGTTTCTTTTCCTTTCTTCACATGAGAAGCAAGAGCTTGATTTTCTTCATCAATGGTCTTTTGTGCCTTGGATATCAATCTTGACTCTTCCTGAGAAAAATATGTCCATAGATTATCAAATTTAGGTTATTTCATTCTTGCACAAATTCCCTTAACAAATGCATCCCAAGAATAAGGGAAACCATTAAGGGTTGTAGTCACAAGCTCTACATAATTTGTTGAATATATAATAATGGCTTATTGATCATTGATCTAAGAAAACCTCATGAAGTCGGTAGAAACTAAACCTAATTCTTTCATCATTACATTTATGAGTTGATTCCTTAGAGTTAGCTTCCTGCTTAAATTCTTGCTTTCATATAATCTTGATAAGGAATCAAACATTTCCTTTGGTGTCTTAAATTTTGTTACATGAGGAATAAAGTGGTCTTTGATTGAATTTGACAAGATCCTCTTGACCTTGATCACATTCTTCTTATGCTTTTTCTTGCCCATTTCCTCTTCTAGTTCTTGGAGGTCTTTCTTGACATAATCCTAGAGCTCATTCTATTCTAGGATGAGAAGTATTCTATGCATCCATGATCTGAAATTGTCTACTCCATTTATACTATCTTCTACTTGGACATTGAACCCCATCTTGTAAATGGAAAATTAAATTAAATTATTTTCAATTATGGCTCATAGTGTTTGTCTTAACATGCACTTCACTTTAAGAAATACTTTTGTTTTTCTTTATATGATAGGAAATACGATGGGCCAATGGTTTGCCAAAACCATAGACATATAAACCACCAACTGTAAAAAAAAATAAAAATAAATAAAAATAAATAAATAAATAAAAATTACGAAATGATAAATAAATTCATTTTGATCGAGTAAATTATATTTTACATATTGGTAACAAATTATTTATGAATTTTGTTTGGAAAATACCATGGGCTCTTAATTAGCTCTCTAATACCTTTCTGAATTCTTTCTTATTTTCAGATCTTGGTAGTTATTTCCTTATGATCAATAATTACACACTTGAAAAATTCTCAACCTTAATTCCATTTTTACAATTGAGTAAACATTATTAGATTTATATGATATATGTAATAAGATATTTATTTTTATGTCCGATTAAATTGAGGGCCCCAATATATATACATAGTTGGGATGTATTTTCGTTAATATATACATGTTTATTTATTTATTAACTAATTTTTTATTTATTTATTAACTAATTATATATATATATATATATATATATATATATATATATATATATATATATATATATATATATATATATATATAGATATTGTTTTCCAGAAGGGGATGCTTTCCAATGTTATATAAAACATCAACAAGGTAAAAGGTAATTGGAGAAAGTTTTACTTGGTGGAGGGTAGTACTCATGATAATACGTTTATGGAAGGTGGGGAGGTAACCTCAAAAAATTCCATTGGCATGGTGTATATGAGAGCCTGAATTTCTAAATAAAATGCCCATGGTCTTAGGAGGATCTAGTATAGGCTCGGATTTCCACCATATGGAAGGTTGGTTGTGATACTTAGGACCTATGCTAGGGTGTCAGGGTTCATTATCTATAGCTTCAAATTTTGGGTGGTTTCAAATATTGTCTTGAAAAAAATCTCTATTATGTGGGAGGGGTGGAAGAATCCATCCATTATCATGGTCTAGGATTGCCTCTCGAGGCATGAGTAAAAAGGGCTAAATCATCTAGATATACAATGTGGTGGTAAGGTAAAAACATATTGCCTCAGGGAAATAACAACATGTAATGTGAGCTACCCATTTTAAATTAGTCAAACAATAGCAAAGCTCCAATGGTTGACGACTTCTTTTCATCGAGTACATGATACTATTCTGTCAACCATCATTCCAAGGGAGAGGGCCAAACTAAGAGAGAGTGTTGCATATTATAAAGCCCAAGATCACAGAGGGAACTCTCACCTCTAGGAGAGGGAAATGGGTTTAGCAGCATGGTATCATGATCAAATGCCTCAAAAAGTACAAGGAACCTTATTTTGGAAGAAAGAGTTGCATCTATTTAATGAGTTGGCATATCTGACACAACAATGAGGGTAGAATGGGAAGCCTGAATCGTAGACACAAGTCAAAATAGAAGCAATATAAGCTAATGCATGCAAGCTATTGAACTATGCTTGCAAATGCAATTCATTTTGGGCAAAGATTTGATAGAAAACCATGAAGCAAGGAGATAAATGCAACAAACCATCGATCATATGCATGGCCTTCTCAAATATTATGATCATTGTTTGGACCTATTGGACCATTGATTGGCCATAATCGAGCAATATATTAGGATTCCTCTGGAAACACCCCGTCCCCTAGTTGACCAATCAAGTCAAATCTCTCTAGCGGTATCAGTTTCTGATCCCCTTCCTTGACTCGATGATGGTACATGTTTTTGATCTTTTGTGTGCAACTATTTATGTTTATGGTTGGATAGGTTGGTAGCCTCATAAAGGCCCATCTTAGTTTTACTATGTCATGTTTTGTATGTCACTTATGAATGTACGTAGAATTCAACTTTGGGTATGTTCTAGTCTCCCTGTTGAGAGCCTAGTTTGAAATATGTAACCTTTAGTTGTAATCCTGTATTTTTGAGGTAGTAAAAATTAACTTTATAAAAAAAAAGAACAAATTTAAAAAAACTTATAACAAAAATATCAATGTCAACCATAAATAAGATACTTCACTTTCCACCTTAATTTTATATGAAACTTCAAATAGAGAGATAAATTAATTGAAAGTTAAAAAACAAAAAAATAAAATATTTTCTTTTTAGTATGAGGGAGATATGCATTTCTTTCACTAATTTAATATCAAGTTGATAAATAATATATAAAAAAATTATTATTAATACTACATGATGTGTAATTCATTCTATATTCAATTGGCATGTAACATTTAAAAGCAAATAAATAATTAAAAAAAAAAATATACTATAAATTATAACTAACATAATTTATAAAAATCTTTTATAGAAGAAAATTAAATAAATAATTGCAAATAGAGAAAATAAAATCCATCAGACAATGGAAAAAGATAAAGATAAATGAAGGGCATCTTTTGTATATAGTTTCACTTCTTTATCCAATAGAAAATATTTTAAATATTTTTTTATTAAAATTTTAATAATTAATTATTTAATGGTAAATGTATATTTAAAAATAATAAAATACTTTATATTATTTTAAATTATTAAACTAAATTCACAAATACACAACAAAGATATTAAAACAATTTTAGGTTTAAATTATTATTATTATTATTATTATTATTACTATTATTTGAAAAATACACATGTTTTCTTTATCCAAGAATTCTTATATAGAAGTCATTATAAGGATATACTCATTATGAATTTAGAAAGGTCATATATAAGAACTGAGTCTAATAGGGAGGAATGATGATATGATAATAATGACAATAGGTAATTTGTATAGAAATTGTTGTCATAAGAATGACAATGTGGTGATTTGTATAAAAGCTAATATATAAAATGAAGAAATATTTTTTCATTGCATTAAGAAGTGGTTTGTGACCTAGTACAGGGGAGATGTTGTAGTAAAGAATTATATAACTTGAATAAATAAAAAAATCAAACATCATGACGTCACCTCAATTAAAAGATAATAAAAAAATAAAAAGTAATAAAAGCAGTAATACAAATAATAAGTTGATTCAATTCAATCTATTATATTGCAATTTTGTTTATTAATAAAACTTAAAACATATTTTTGAAGGAAAAACCATAATACTCATATCATATTAAAAAAATGATAATTCACATTCATAATCATATATTTCGTAACTTCATGTTTAATTTTAATTATTAATTATATATATACTTAACATTTACAATTATATATTAGAGAATGGAGTTGAATGTGCGGCGAGAGTGAGTGGCTAGGGTTTTCTAGTCATCATTGTTCCTCACCCTCGTGTTGATCATTTCGATGTATATCTAGGGTTTCATTTGTGGCTGAGTGTAGTTTTCTTCGCTCTTCATGATAGATCTGGAGTTTTTTCTGTTGAATTAGGGTGTCTTAGTTTTCATTCATCTTGGTTTCATATTATCTCAGGTGTCCTTTTTCTGTTCCATGGATTCACAACTCATTGAGTTTTTTCCTTCTTTCCTAATATGATTTGGTGGTGTTTCTCTAGATTTTGAGTGGTTGAGATCATTTCTTGTTCAATGGGCTTCCCAAAATATTTATTGAAAATGTGGAGTCAATGCCCTCTCTTTATTTGGGATTTTCCCCCTTTGAGAAGAAGAATGTGACTACATTCACATATAGAGGGTTAATTGGTAAGTTAATTGACCTTTGGCCTAGCTACAATTCAACTTTAGAATTGACCTATGTTAATTGGTTAAATCATGAGCTTGTTGGAATTTTTTGTTGTGGAAATGGTCATTATGCTTTTCTTTTGTAAAACAAGGTTGACAACGATCATATCTACAAATCTAGACCTTATTTCATGGGTACTAGAGGAGTGTTTCTCACCTATTGGTGTTTGGATTTGAATTCCATGATGCAAATTTATACTGCACCAATGTGGATCATATTTCCATATATTCCCCTTCTTTGTTGGGGTGAATGTATTTTCTAGGCTATAGTAGATAAATTGGGTCGATATATTTCTAATGACATGGATAAGGAGAATAAATTCTTTTGTGTCAAAATTTTCATTAAAATGGATTTTTCGAAAGGCCTTCGGAAGAAAATTCAACTTAACTTGGATAGTTGGTCCCATCTTCATGCCCTAGATTATGAATAGGTTCCCTTTAAATGTAATTGTTTTCATGAGTATGGTAATTTTCTAAAAAGTTGTCCTAAGGCTCCAACTTCTTAGCTTTATTTTAATTCTTCACCATCTTCTCATAGTAATGATGAGCAAGGAGCACTTAAACAAGTTACAAGGAAACAAAAGAAGCATTTAATGAAGAGGTTGTGTTTTGGCAAGCCTGGATCTAATCAACATCCTTCCTCCAATAATAGATATGAAGTTTTGAAGTCCTCAAAAGCTCTAGTTATGTGTGATGAGGCCCAATTTGATTAGTTAGTACCAGATCATGTGTATCAAAGCATATTAATTCATCCCTTGAGGAAAAGTATTCATCCAAGGATACTAGAAAAATCCCTTTTATAGAAAAGAAAGAAGAAGAAGTTGGAACAAAGCATGATGAGGATAGAAAACCCCCCTCTTCTTCTCCTTCCTATTAAAATGTGCTAAAAAAAAATTGTGGTATTCCCCTCCTTTAACAAGAATTATGAAATATTGAAGCAAGAAAACCACAAAACATGATGACAAAAAATATCTTTCCTCTTGTGGGCCTAGTGATGAGTCGATTTCTTTCAAATATTAGAAATGTTTTACTTTTGCATCATCCTATAGAAGCAATTTGTAAGAATATACTAGTGTTCTCAAGGAGTAGTCAGCGCAAGCCATAGAAGATCTAGTTTTGGATCTGTGCCCCCTTTCTTTTTGGGTGGAGGATGGATTTTATATCTTTTACTTTTAGATTCATGGATGCAATTTTCTTTGTAATAATCAATTTGATGTACTTGATGCATTTTTCGAACACATATTTATTAATATAAATTATCATGACTGTTAGAAAAAAAAATCCAATTAGATATATATATATATATAGATAGATAGATAGATAGATAGATATATTAGTAGCAAATAATATTTGTCTATGTAATACTCTTTTGATATGTGTGTGTGTGTGTGTGTGTGTGTGTGTGTGTGTGTGTACTTTGCATTATATCAAAAGAGGATTACATGGACCAATATTATTTGCTACTTGTCCCCCAAAGGGAAATTGGACTAGCATAAGTTCAAAGTTTTGATATTTCTACGACCTCATCTAACTAGAGCATCTTCTAAATAAAAACCCATATAAATAAGCTAGTTTCGCCAAACCTTTACATTCTACAACATGGATAAAAAAATAAATTGTTAGAAATATAAACAAAAAAATAGTGAATCATAATAACTAGTGGTCAAAACCTTCGGGTGTCTGTGTAGGTTGGTCACCATCCCCATCCAAGGAAACAGAGATGTTGGTTCATCTCCTAGCAAGAATGTTAATATTGCGATCTATATTTCAATTTTTCCTCCAACTTTTCCAATCTAATTATATTTTCTTATTGAGTGTTAGAAGTAGAGAGATGTCTATGGAGAGGCCAAGTCCAAGTGATCTGATGGAGACTAGTGAGAAGAAGCTAGTGTATATAAGCACAATGCATGCATTGGACTGTGGAGTATTTTCAAAGCCAAGGATTTAAGCACAAATAGGCCAATTACTTGGAGGAAAAAATAGTAATTGAACTTATTTGAGAGAGACCAAGACATAAAATAGAGTTGTTAAGGCTAGAGGAGTTGAATTTTGTGTGATTCTTGAGTGACATATAATAGTTTAGCGGAAGTTCCCATGCTAGACATCCTATATGCATAATGATAACGCAAATATGGAGTCATTCTCATTCCAATTATGGTTCGAGCATGGAGAGGTTATGCTGTGAGTGCCAAATAATCTCTCATGTGCTCCATTATGCCTCCCGCAGAGCTTGAATGATCTTTCTACTAGTGTCAATCTTGTACCATAAACAATGATTTGATTGGAGTGCATATAATGTGCCAAGTAGAACGGGAGCCACAACCCCCTTTCATTTGAGTTGTCATCATGTCAAAGGTGGCAGAATATCTATATATATATATATATTATATATATATATATATATATATATTAGTTTAAAAAGAAAATTATAACATGTGAAAGAAATACAATATATGTATTTAGTTAATATTATATGATGGTTTTAATTAAAAATGAAATTTTATATATAGATATATTAAATTTAATGTCATATAAGTAGTATTGTAAGGAATTGACATAAATCCATCTTAATTTTGAATTTCTCAAGTGGGCTTATGTGTATAGAATTGATTTGGATATCAAGGAATGATGTTATATATTATATATATATATATATATATATATATATATATTATAATATATAATATATATATCACATTAAAAATTTAAAATTATAAAAAATCTATTTAAACATGTCAAAGGAAACGCAAAAGGTATATATTTTTAGAAATAATATTATGGGGGTTTTAATTAAAATAGGAAATAAAAATTTTTATATATATAGATATATTAAAGTTAAATATCATATAAGTAGTATTGTAAGGAATTGACATAAATCTATCTTAATTTTGAACATCTCAATGAGGCTTTTGTGTATAGAATTGATTTGGATATCATCTTCCAAATCCACCACATAGGACTTTTTCTTGTTAACATTTCAAACTTGTTGGACACTTGGCATGGCATCAAGTGTGTTGGCATTAATGTCAGTTGAGTTAGCATTGATGTCAAATGGGAAAGGATGGCATATGAATGGTGCGTTTAGCTTAGGGGGAGTCTTAAGCTAGATGTATTCTTTTGTAGAGAATCGTCATAGTAGTAGGTCAATTAAAGAAGCCAAAATATTACAATTATAGTGGTTGGGGGTTCTATGTTTTGAATAAGTTTTTGCTTTATGACTATAACACCCTCCTCCCACATCTACCCAAGCAATCATCCAGTCAAGGTAAACATTCGACGAGAGGCCACTATGATATGATTAAACTTCCTAAGTCATGTTAAGGAAGTGGAACTGACAAAACCACACCATACAAACATTCAACATCACCATTAGGACCCTCAAGAACCAACCCAACCTTGGTGCCAACCAGCGCCCGGTCTCACTGATATTTTTTATCACTTATCTATGGACGCTCTCATGTTATGGGCATGCCAGTGTCAAAGGACCTAGGGATGCTCTCACGGACCTGCAAGCTAGTTTCCAAGGACTCTTTTGCTCATTTTTGTGCCAGCGTCCCCCGGATTCAAGCCACATTTTCAGTCCCAGAGCCCAGGTCAGTGCGCAAATTTGAATGACACCTTTAGAATAATAAGATAGAATGTAAATAACAGTACTAATTGAATTACTTTAATAAGACCTTGACTAGACCCCTACTAGCCATGACATGCATTTCATCAAACATATCACGAATATGTAATCTATAGGTGTGAATAACATATTTGAGTATAGGGGTCTCATCCTTATTTGAGATTCACTATGAGGCATCATTTCCTTGTCACTTTAGCTCTAGTTTCATCCATTAGGTCGTATATACATTGTTCATTCATATAAAAGTAAAAACATGATGGGAGCCATACATAGCCACTGCCATAATACATATTCATAACTGGCATAATCACAACAGAAACACCAAGGATATAATAGCCATAGAATCCACATATAAACCAGTTTATTACTCATATTAATGATGTTAAATTCAACCTCATATTAATGATGTTAAATTCAACCTGATATGGGACTACCACGTTCCACCTGACCGTAGAATAGCTGAGCCAAATCTATCTTCATCCATTCACTCTCGTGCCATATTCCAAGCATGAATGTGGGATCTCATAAAACACATCAATCCAAAAGCATCTAAGGATTCTAGTGGCCAACCACCTCAACCCATCAAAAAATGATTCCACCTCACATTCAAACATCACAAAACCAACATCATATGGTCTCTATCCAAGCCTTCCAAGGCTCCAAAGCATTTGTTACCACCTAACTTCCAGGACTATTAACTCAACCCAAGTCCGCTACCGAGCTCCAGAGCATTTTTCCAACCAAGGCTTCAGGACTAGTAACCCAACCCACAGCTTATATAGGGCTCCATAGTATTTGTCCAACCAAGGCTCCAGGACTAGTAACTCAAACCACCAAGGACTCCAGAGTGTTTGTCCTACCAAGGCTCCAAGACTAATAACTCAACCCAAGCTATTACAGGGGTAGAGCATCTGTCCAACCAAGGCTGCAAGACTAATAACTCCACCCAATTCATTACAGGGCTTCTAGAGCGTTTGTCCAACCAAGGCTCGAGGAACTAATAACTCAACCCAAGCTAAAGGAAACATGAGGACTAACCATAAAAAAAATGAAATAAACCCACAGCACCATGGCTATCTAGGAAATGGAAAGGCTATGAAAATCCACTGTCAATTTAGGAAATCCTCCAAACCAATGAAACATCATAACCAAGAAACGACATGCATGTGTCATGCATTCTGAAACTAGTGAAGAAAACATACATGCAACTCGATACCTGCAAGCAAAACTCATTGTAGATTCTGATATCAATGTACTCTTGACCTTTCCTACTCTTCCTTTGCCTTCTTGCTCAAAAACTCCAATTTTTCCACACTCTCGAAGAGTGCTCGAAGAAAAATCTAAGTGTCCAAGAGTATGAGAGAGAGAGAATAGAGAAAGAGCTCCAAAACTTAACTGACGAAGCTTACACTGACCAAGCCTACACACTGATCCTGATAAGCCTTTTTATTAAGGAGGCCTCTATTTTCTTCATTTTCCATTATTCTCCTTCAATTTCCTCCTCACATGCAACTTTTGACCTTTCACTTTCCTTTTCTCCTAATTTCCATTATTTTCAAAAAAATGTGCCAAAATGCCATTTTTCCTTTCCAAAGCCTTTGCCATTGCCTTTTCCAATTTATTTATCCATATTAAACTGAATGAACACCCTCTAGGATTTCTTTCCCACCATTCAACTTGAAATACATGTCCCATGACCATGGTATTATACATTTTTACATGGATTTTTAACCAGGGTTGTTATAGAACCCTCCCCCTTGGGGGAACACTATCCTCGGTTTTCAATCACACCTATAACCAACGAGACCAATGAAAACAAAACATACTGCCAATGGAGCTTTATAACACATCTCATTGCAGTATTTGCAATTACCATCTGCTAAAACATGATAAAAATATTGTTTACTAGATCTTTATAACAAAACTCATTACGATATTTATAATTCGCATATACTTATACACATTTCTTCAACCAACAAATAACCATTCTATCTATGGAGCTTTATAATCTTGCTCGATATAGTATTTACAATAATATACACATGTATACATTTTCTTGACCAACAAATAAAAGGATATGATTCTCGTACCAATCAACAAGGAAATCCAGAGGGTCACACCTCCACCCACAAAGGTAATACCAGGATTCATCTCCTTCCAAAGAAGTCCAGAATCCAATGTCAAAGTCAAATCTGCATCCAATGTCTAGTGCTATAATACTGCGCAACTTGTCCTCTCATTGAACAGTCATTGGCTCATTGTTCCAAGGCGCACTTCCAATGTGCATAAGATTCCATCCGGTAATGCTAATGACCAAAACAGATATATCTCTGGCCTTCCCTTCTCTGCTATATAGTCCCTTGGGAAATCCAGTCACCCCCTTCCATGCAGTCACACACCTTCCAAGTTCCATTAGCACCCCCATCCTGGGAAGTCTGCATCGGAAGGTCCAAAAACCAAGGCATATCCCTGCCTTAAAACCATGATACTGGTCATAACATGCTCATGGAAATCAATGGACACTATTGGGTACCAGCGTCCCATAATGGCTCTGCTCCTGAAGTGCTCTACCATCATACTGCTTCCTGTTTTAATTTATTTTGTTGATGCTACTAATCTTGTAGTTATTTTCAACCACCAAACTAGGCATTTCATGCTTTCCTGTACCAAGCACATAAATTCCATTAGATTCAAAACTAAATTGAAATAACTTCAAATCATACCTCACTGGTAGCTCATCAATAAGGAACACTTGTAATCCTGTCTACTTCCTGTCACAACAAGTCAAACTAACTGCTTGATCAAATCATCATGTATAAAGAAATTGCATCAGGTTAGCTCAAAACACAACCATCATAGATAAAAATCATAAATCACATGTAACCATCATAAACCAGAATCATAGATCACATGTAATCATCATAGACCATAATCATATATAACATGCATTATTAAACTAAAATAAAATAATCATACTTATCCTTTAGTTGATCCTTAGCTTCTACCTTTGTCCTTATTTTGTACACACACTGGATTAGTTGCACACTCGACAAACACCAAGTTCCTTATCCTCAACCATGTCCACATACACATAATGTGCATCACACACATACAACCACACAAAACATACAACACCATGCAATACATGCAACTACACCTGACACACAACACACACACCTACACCCAGTGTACAACACAATGCAATGCATGCGCCTACACACGGTGTACACCACCACACAATACATATGTGTACACATAGAGTACAACACAACACATACATACACCTACACCTGATATACAACACAACACATAAATACATCTACACTCGATGTACAACACAATACATTCATCTATACCTAATGTACAATGCCACACAATACATGTACCTACACCTGGCGTACAACACAATACAATACATCTATACCCAATGTACAACACCACACAATACATAGAGTACAACATAATGAATGCACATGTGATGATACCATGACTACACAATGCACATACATAATATTGCATGCTCGCAACACAATATGTACGACATGCGCACAAAACCATATGTACACAAGTACCATATGTACAACATGTACACAATACCATTTGTACAAAGTGTGATCAAAAATGGATTTTGGATAGACTCCTAAGTCTAAGTGTTCCTAATAGAGGAAAATGAAAGTCCAAGGACAAGAACTAGCCCCATGACAGAGATATTTTCATTCTGAATCTACTGCAACTTGAATGGGCAAAAATGGACTTAGGATGCAAAAGTTATCGCAGAAAGAAGATGCCCTTTGTTCTAAGGAAAAAAAGGCAAAATCCCCTAAAAATGGAAAAAAACCCCTTATAAAGGGAAATCACATCAGAAAAGGGTCGAAGAGGTGGACTTAAGCAAAAAGGGAAGAGACCCCTGACCTCTGATCTCCGATCTCTGATATATCAGGTCGGAGATAGGCATGTGTTCGATGGCGGGACACTGGGCAATGTAATTGTGATTGCCGATATTGGCGGATCACAGTCGGTGATGCAACGAGGCAAAGGTAAGGACCTGGGCCGATGCGATGTTGCGATAGCTGATATCAGCAGATCAACATCAACGATGGCATAAGACAAGGGATGGAACCCCAGGGCTATGTGACAAGCGATTGCGATATATCGCATCGCAACGTCACATCCTGGCGATAAAAGCGGTGATAATGCATGCACATGCGATCGCCGAACCCGATGGCTTTTATAAACCCAGCTTCATAATGTTTGAGTTCCGCCGTAAAGGGATTTTCTGTGTATTTCTGCATTTTGGCCTAAAAACTGAAATATAAAGGAAAAATCCCCCAAAGCAATAAAGCGGACCCGAAATGGAATTATAAACACGACACATGATATTTCAGTTCTGCAAAGGTAGGATTTCGGGTGGGCCTAGGGTGGAAAGTGGTGTTGGGCTAGCTCCACCCACTTCCACACATTGGTCGACACATGGCTAGTGGAGGAGAGAGGACAATCGCCTTTTCGGGTGGGTAACCCTCGTACTCCTAAAGTGCCTGAAATTGGATATCGACCGTTGATCATAGATCCCGTAGATTGACAGTGGGGATTACAATAGTAGCCAAAGGTGGACGTGATGTGATTATAGGGTGGATGCGATAAATTTTCAAGTCCAATAAAAAGGATTTTGTCAGGTTTTTCACATATTTCCCGTGTATTTGGTATTTTTCCCAATACACTAATGCGATGTGATATAACACCTAATGGCGGACCCGATAGGGATTTAGGGGCGATTGAATGGGATTTCACATCCGAAAATCACGCCCGATAGTGTATTTTGCAGACATTCTCTGTTTGATGGGTTTTTCTCATTTTTCGGGTTTTTGCCTATGAAATAGCCCCGAAACCTCTGTAACCAAACCTGATCATCACGCCATGCTGTAAGCAGGCGTTTTTATAGGCAATGATGCATTTTGAAGCCACAGAGCCATAGAGCCAGATGGACAGTCTAACTGACAGGGAGCAGAGAAGCCGCAGAGGGATAATGAATCATAGAGAAACGGATGGGGTAGCTGAAAGGCCGGAAGAGGACCTCAAAGGAGGCAAAGAGCTCAATTGAGGGAAACTAATGTAGAAGGTAGAGCATAGAGAGAAAAAGCTAGTGCATAGAGAAACTAAGATAGTCACTTGGAGGTCAAGCGAACTGCTGAGATCTCAATGAAGCCAGAGCCGAAGAGCCAGAGCCAGAACCAAGAGCCAAAGCCAAGAACTAGAGCCAGAACAAAAGCCAGAGCAGACAGGCCGAGCCTGATTCGAGAGCTTCAGAGTCAGGGTTAAGATGGTGTCTACCCAGAGAGCCTAGTTGAGTTGACTAGAGCTCACGGAGACATAGCCCAAGATTTTTGGGTGAACTCCTAATTAAATTGTTGTCTTATGTGTTTGTTTTACTGCTACATTATTTATTGTTGTATGTATTTATATATTAGCTTAAGCACATCAACTTAAAGCACATAAATAGTTTAAAATAGACCAACATACACCTTATTTTCAAGCAAATATTTAATTCCGCATTGGTTAATCATAAAGACTTGGGAATATTTAACCTTTGGAAGTGGGAGAGGTTCCTGTAAGTTAGACAAGAAGCTTAAGTGCCCCATTTTCAGATCAGGGGGTATCAAAGCTTGAGATTGATTAACCCCACCTTCAAAGAAGGTTATATCAGAACGCTTTATTGACAGAGCAAAGATTGCTTGTCTGAAAGGTATTTAAAAAATCAAAGGTTGATTTTAAGCTTGCTTGTAGATTGAATATTGTTTGAGTTTGCAGAGGTGAAGGGAAAGCTATTGATAGCTCATTCCTGGAAGGACAAGAAGGAAGAAGGGATGAAGGCATTCTTCTATCCCAAAGGACCTCAAGGCAATCCTTGAAGCACAAGAGGTTTGTTGAAAAAGGTTTCTTAAATAAGCTCTTTAGTAATCTTGTTTGAAGTTCATTTGTTCATTGGTATAATAACAAATTCTACAAGTGAGTCCTCAAATTCCTCTTGCATCACAAGACTCTTTGATAAAGACATGAAGAAATACTTGTTCATTATGATGGAAAAGGTGAGAGAAATGTGTGAGGAGGGAAGGAAGAACAACATACTTAGAGAGAGGTTGAATTCCATGAAGGAAGAGAAGCAGTTGCTTTCTGAAAAATTGAAGGAAATGGAGAGGCAACTTCATATTGAAAATATGAACCTGAAAAGGATGCATGAGTTGGAGTCATAGCTTTTTGTTGCCAAAGAATCCTTGGTCAAGTATCATCTTGAAGAAGAGGTAAACCATTCTAGTTTGTCTTCAAATTCTTCTAAGAATGCCTATATTGGTTCTTTTGAAAAACATACCAAAGGCATAGGTTCCAAGCTAATGTCCAAGATGGGCTATGAAGGAAAAGGCTTGGGTAGACATGCACAAGGTATTGTTGAACCAATAATGATTGAGGAAAGGCCTAAGTATTTTGGTCTTGGCTATGGACAAGCTTATGGAGAAAGTTCTAAAGCTGCCATGAAGGCCATTGAAACAGCTCCAAGAAGGAGTTGCATTGAAGAGTGTGAAGATTGTATTCAAGAGGAATGCAATAGCTTGAAACATAATTTGCAGGATGCAGGTGTTCACAAGCACACACTTGAACCAAAGAGTTGTGGAAACTATGAAAGCCTTGAAGAGGCTGATGGTGTTCCAAATGGAGCTACTTCTTCACTCAATTCACCTCCTCAAGAAGGAAATAAAGGTGAAAGAGAAAGGTATAAATCTGGTTCTATACATATTCCTTTTGATTATGTAAAACATGGTAAATTTCCACATAGATATGGGAAAATAATTGCATGTTCCTTTGTGGTTTGGATAACCATAATGTTTCTAGATGTTGGAAGAGAATGGCCACATACAGGAAACTTTGAAGGAAAAGAAGCAAGAAGCCAAAGGTCCATTGGACAAGGAAAATCATATTGTCAAGAGGATGCACATGTGTTGCACTTACTGCCATAAGCAAGGACATCTTGCTGAAAGGTGTTGGACTCTGAATCCAACAATGCTTCCACCAAAGCTAAATAAAGTGGAAAGAGAAGATGGCAGAAATGATGTGTCTCAGGATGATTCACATGTTGATGTTGATTTTTAGACAAAGGTAGTTCCTTTGAAAGGGATTGGTGAGAAATGGTTGGAGTTCTTATCCAATTAAGATTGCATATCTATTGATGCATCTATTTTCATTTCTTTTTTAATGGAATGCAAGTTGCAGGACTTTACCAAGAAGGTGAATGGGAGAAGTTGAGTAGGAGGCTCACATTGTTGCTACAACATTATATTTCATTTCAGCTTCGAAATTACAATGTGCTTAAGTGGAAGTTGAAGAATGAAATGCATGCAGTAGCATGAGATGCATGAACACAAGGATGTTGATGATTTCCTTGTATTTGAACATGTATGTGTAATTAACTTGCAGGGTTGATTGCTTTTACATGCATGTGATGTAATGTTGACTTGGGAGAAGTTAACTTGGTCTCCAAGATGGAGATAATAACGAAGTGTTTCATCTTTTGAAAAAGAGTCATAATGGTCTGTTTCTATATGCTTGAATTGAAGGGTCATTTGTTTTAAAGGCATGTTTTGTGGGCTTATTGTCTAGTCCATCATTTATATGCAGATGTAAGACATGGAGGTGTTCACAAGATGTGAAATCTATTTCTTTTGTTGAATCAAGAGTTTAGGCCATCCAGTTATTGTTTATATTTATGTTGTTGTTAACAGTTGTTGTTGACAACTTTTCAAACAGGTACAAATGAAATTTTTGTGGAGCATATGTACTTCACATTTGTTTGAGCCACCTTGGATCAATGATCAAGGCAAAGAAGTTCAAACTACCTTCTATGACCCATTTCAGCAGGAGTTCTATAGGAAGGCAAGGAGGAAGACAGTTCTTCCCAGGAGGACCAGCCCATCTAGGAAGGGAAGTGGTCAAATACTTTGGTTCAGAGGCACAATGCAAGGCAAGTGTGTGGAGGCTGAAAGAAGAGGATGTTGTTACTCTCATTTACTATTCAAATTAGTATATCAGTATTTTGGAGACCAAAATTTCTTTTAGTGGGAAGGCATGATCCAAAATGTATTTTGGATAGACTCCTAAGTCTAAGTGTTCCTCACGGAGGAAAATTAAATGCCAAGGAAGTTCTTGGAAATAGCCCGATGGTAGAGATATTTTCATTCTAAATCTATTGCAACTTAAATGGGAAAAAATGGACTTAGGATGCAGAAGTTATCGTAAAAAGAAGATGCCCTTTGTTCTAAAGAAAAAGAGGCAAAATCCCCTAAAAATGGCAAAAAAAACCCCTTATAAAGGGAAATCGCATCGGAAAAGGGTCCAAGAGGTGGAATTAAGTGGAAAGGGAAGAGACCCCAATATTCAATCTCCGATATATCGGGTCAGAGATAGGCCTATGTTCAATGGCGGGACCCCGGGCAATGCGATTGCGATCACTGATATCGGTGGATCGCAGTCGGTGATGCCACGAGGCAAAGGCAAGGACCCAGGCCAATGTGATGTTGCAATCGGTGATATCGACAGATTGAAATCAGGGATGGCATAAGACAAGGGACGAACCCCCGGGCCTATGCAACGAGCAATTGCAATATATCTTATCGCAACGTCACATTGCAGCTATAAAAGGGGTGATAATACATGCACATGCGATCGCCAGACCCGATGGATTTTGTAAACCTAGATTCATAATGTTTGAGTTCTGTTGTAAAGGGATTTTCTATGTATTGGCGCATTTTGGCATAAAAACTGAAATACAAAGGAAAAAAGCCCCCAAAGCAATAAAGAGGTCCCGAAAGGGAATTATAAACACGGTGCATGATATTTGAGTTCCGCAAAGGTGGGATTTCGAGAAGGCCTCGGGTGGAAAGCGGTATTGGGCTGGCTCCACCCGCTTCCACACACTGGTCGACACGTGGCTAGCGGAGGAGAGAGGAAAACTGCCTTTTCGGGTGGGTAACCCCTGTACTCGTAAGCCACCCGAAATTGGATATCAACCTTTGATTGGAGATCTCATAGATCAATGGTGGGGATTGCAATAGTGGCCAAAGGTGGATGTGATGTGATTATAGGGTGGATGCGATAAAGTTTCAAGTCCGATAAAAAGGATTTTGTGGGGTTTTTTCACGTATTTCCCGTGTTTTTGGGATTTTGCCCAATACACTAATGCGATGCGATATAATGCCTAATGGTGGACCCGATAGGGGTTTAGGGGTGATTGAATGGGATTTCACGTCCGAAAATCATGCCTGATAGTGTATTTTGCAGACATTCTCTGTGTGATGGGATTTTCTCATTTTTCGGGTTTTTTCCTATGAAACGGCCCCAAAAACTTTGTAACTACTCCTGATCATCACACCATGCTACAAGCAGGAATTTTTATAGGCAATGATACATTTTGAAGCCACGAAGCCACAGAGCCAGATGACCAGTCTAACTGACAGGGAGCAGAGAAGCTGCAGAGCCACAAAGGGATAATGAATCACAAATAAATGGCTGGGGTATCCAAAAAGCCAGATGAGGACCTCAAAGGAGGAAGAGAGCTCAATTGAGGGTAGCTAATATAGAAGGAAAAGCAGAGAGAGAAAAATATAATGTGCAGAGCAACTGAGACAGTCACTTGGAGGTCAAGCGGACTGCTGAGAGCTCATAGAAGCGAGAGACGAAGAGCCAAAGCTGAAGATCTAGAGCCAGAGCCAAGAGCCAGAGCCAAGAGCTAGAGCCAGAGCCAGAGCCAGGGCCGAGAGCTAGAGTGAGAGCCGAGAGCCAGAAAGTTGAGAGCTTCAGAGCCAGGGATAAGATGGTGCCTAAACCCATTGTGTTCTGTGTAAACCAATGGAGTTGAGCTACAAATCTTGTAAAAGGACTTTTCCATAATCCCATAGAGCCTGGTTGAGTTGACTAGAGCTCACGGAGACGTAGCCCAAGAGTTTTGGGTGAACTCTTAATTAAATTGTTGTCTTATGTGTTTGTTTTACTAATGCATTATTTAGTGTTGTATGTATTTATATATCAGCTTAAGCACATCAACTTAAAGAACATAAACAATTTAAAACAGACCAACATACACCTTATTTTCAAGCACATATTTAATTCCACATTGGTTAATCATAAAGACTTGGGAATATTTAAGCTTTGGAAGTGGGAGAGATTCTTGTAAGCTAGACAAGAAGCCTAAGTGCCCCATTTTCAGATCAAAGTGCCACCTACACAACGTGTGCACAACATCATGTGTATATGGCACCACATGCACAACATGTACACAACACCACATGTACATTGTACCACCTGTACAACATGTACACAATAACACATTTACGCAGTAGCACATGCATGACATGTACACGACACCACATGTACACAACATCGCATGCACAATATGTACACAACACCACATGCACACATCACCATATGTCCAACATGTACATGACACCACATGCTCATAGCACCACTTGTACAATCATTCACACAACCCCATATGTACATAGCATCATATGTAGAACATGCACACAAAACCATATGTACATAGCATTGCATATCCAACATGTGCACAACACCATATGCACACAACACCACATATCCATCATGCCCACACTACAATATGTACACAACACTGCATATCCAACATGTACACAACATCATCTATACCCAACACTACATATGCAACATTCGCACAATACTATTTGTACCACCCTATACATCACATTACATAAACAACATGTACACAAACTATATATGCACAATTCGTATGCGCAAAACATCACAGATGCAACATGTACAACATATACAACATATGCACAACAGTAGTACCACACATCCAAAACCACACTATCCCTACCAAGCAACCATGCTTCCAGTGCCTATCTGCCATCCATGATTATCCTAGCATGTCACAAAGCACATTTTTTTCATTTCACTGATGTATCCTTCAACATTACATGTCATAATGAGGTAAAATTTTAAGGATGGAATTTTATCTTGAAGTTTACAAACCTTGGTGAATTTTACTAGTCTGTAATATGCAAACTATAAAATGTTTGTTGACATATTTGTAAAAATATTCAAATTTCTATTGATTTTATATACAATATCTATATAATTTTGGCAATTTCTTAAGTTAAAATAATTTTATATTGTAAAATTTGGGCGACTCATTTTTAGAAGAAAAGGGAAATTGGTGAATCTTTATTTTGGAAAAACCAGGGAAAATTAGCCCACTTGTGAATATTAGCCCCTAAAATTTTCTATGGGACTCATAACATAAACATAGGCATAATACAAGCATACAATATAAATTCATATCCACGTGATACTAACCTCATATATTTGTCATTAATACTCTTCCCACTTGATTCCCATAAGACCGGGAACCTTGTCATGCCATTCACCTACATAAGCAACCATTCCTCCATAAGAGTGATCCCTGACAATCCTGTCACCTAGTGACATAGATACATAGATAGATATACATAAACATTAGCATCAAAAATCATGTTTTTTTCAGACAACGAAATACATACACAAATACATTTGCATATAAATATCAACGTAATCATGATCATAACATATGTACCAGATAGCATAAGGTCAGGGTTAAGATAACTCCCTTTATCTGTGCACACCATGCACAACATTGAGAACAATCAAGCTTCATATTGGTATTACCTTACCTATCGAGTACCACACAACTCTCCCCTAGTTCCATTAACTTTCCTCTTTCCCAACCAATTCCCAAGACCCTCAAGACAACAAAGGAAAGATCAAGAAGCAACGAAGAAGAAAACCATGAAAACCAATAACAACACGACACCACAACAAAGTGGTAAGGCCTTGCACCAGACAAAAAAAAAACCACAAATAAAATGCAAAAAAATAAAAAAAGACCAAAAGAATAATACTAACAACAAATGCCATGACTCAATCCCCATGGTCCCCAATGCTTCCAAGGGAAAGCTCAACCTGAGACTTCTTCAAGATTTCATGGCAGCCTCTTTTCCATCCAATCCCTTGCATCATACTGCCACCAACACATAATTGTCAGTGCATAAATAAACATAACAATACATTGGTTACCTTACCTTCTTATGCCAAGCATGTTTCTTGCAACTGAACACATCCACGTCATCTCTTAAGGGACTCCAATTCCCTTGACATATCCACCTGTAACTAGAGGCTAGCTAATTAACCTATCATATACAAGTTCATGAATCTAGCACATATGCACATAATGTCAGACAACGTTAAGGTTAAGAATACTTCCTATATTCAAATCACTCATTAATTTGGAATTAGGGTTTCCAAACATAGCCAAAGGAATTCTTACCCAATTCCATTCTTTTACCTGTTACCTTGTTGCAATCAAGCCTTGCTATGCATTGTCACATGTTATGCTCTTGACCTGCGAGAAGATACCAGAATACCAAATATGTGAAGAAATATACCCAGAACATAGAACAATAAGAAATAGCAGCATGTATTTTGTTATTTAGAAAGGAAAGCAATGTTCACTTGCCTCTTTCAGGGGGAAACCTCCAATAGAGGTGGGCTCAATTACAAAATAAGGCATGACGCTCCTCAAGGGGAGTCTTTATCCTTTATATAGGATTCATATAGGCAATACCATGGGTCAGTACCATGGTTCTTATTAATACCATCTATCTAATACCATGGCCTATTTGCAACTAAATATGGTCCCTTCCTTAAATGTGGGTCAACCACTTACAATTATTAATATGGGGTTTATTTACTCTTTAACTAACTATTACTATGACTCGACCCTATTACATAAATAAGGGGGTTAGGGTTGGACCCTAACATGCCCTCCCCCATAAAAATAGCCTTGTCCTCAAGGCTGAAGCTGCAGAAACTGTTTAAGAATAGTGGATGGTTCCCAGGTTGCATCTTCTGGAGAGGTGCCTTTCCACTTGACGAGGACTTCCTTGATTGTGTGGCTGTGCAGGTGCCGTTCTCGCGTGTCAAGAACCTGTTTAGGTTGGAGCCAAATTGAACCTTCTTCATCCAATTTTAGTAGACTAGTTTGAATTCTGCAATGGTTCCCAACCACTTTCTTGAGGCATGAGACATGGAAGACGGGATGGATTTTTGCAATGGGTGGCAATGCTAGCTTGTAGGCTACTTCTTCGATGCGCTAAAGTATTTGATACGATCCGTAGAATTTTGGAGATAATTTCTGACAACCCTTGTCTTTGAGTGATGTTTTCTTATATGGTTGCAGCCTCAAGAATACCTAATCCCCTTCTTGAAATTTGTGCTCTGAACAATGTTGGTCTACCTATTACTTCATGCGATTTTGAGTTTGATGGAGATTCTCTTTGAGGTGGGCCAGCATGGTTGCACGATTCTATCGGAGTTGCTCCACTACTTGTACCTTTGAGCATCCCTAGATATAAGAAGTAGGAAAATGAGGAATTTGACCATAAACTACTTCATATGGAGTCATTTTGGTGGCGGCATGATAGTTAGTATTACACCACCATTTGGCTAGAGGTAACCATTGTACCCATAGATGTTGTTTTTCTGAAGTGAAACACCTGAGGTAGGTCTCTAGACATTTGTTGACTGCTTCAATTTGACCATTAGTTTGGGGATGATAGGAAGTACTGAGTTGTAGTTGGGTACCTTGTAGCTTGAAGAGTTCCTGCCAAAATTTACTAGTGAAGATCTGGTCACGATCAAACACAATGGAAGTGGGCATGCCATGCAATTTGAAGATCTGGTCCATGAAAGATTGAGCCAACAAGGCTAGTGTAAAAGGGTGGTATGGGGTGCAAAAATGAGCATACTTAGAAAGTTTTTCCACAACCACCATGATGACTGACTTGTTGCTTGAATTCGGAAGACCCGTAATGAAATCCATAGAAACCTCCGTCCAGATTGAGGTGGGGATGGCCAATGAATGTAATGTGCCTGGGGATTTGATTGTTTCTCCTTTGTGGCATTGACACACATCACACTCAGCTACAAAATTAAGAATGTCCTTTGTCATGCCTATCCAAAAGAATGAACGTTGAGTGCAAGCATAAGTCTTCTGAAAGCCTGAATGGCCTGCAATGGGAAATGAGTGCAACTCTACCAAAATGCGACTTTTGACAGTGGATGTTGGTGATATAACTAATTTGTACTTGTAGTGAAGAATCTCATCCTGCCAAGAGTAGCCCGGTGTGGAATTTGGATCCGCTTGCAATTTATTAATGAGTTGGGAGAGAAAAGTATGTGAAAACGATTCCTTGCGAGCCTCTTCAATCCACTCTAGAATGGGAAGGGAGATTGCTAGCAAGGTGCTTTCCTCCTCAAATTGGCGTGATAAAGCATCCGCTATGACATTTTTGCACCCTTTCTTGTAAATTATCTCATAATCATATCCCAACATTTTGGCTAGCCTTTTATTTTGTTGTGGCGAGAATAGGCGTTGCTCCAAAATATATTTAAGGCTTTGATGGTCTATGCAGATTTGGAAACGTCGCCCCAATAAGTATGGTCACCAAGTATCCATTGCATGTAAGATGGCCATCATCTCCTTCTCATAGGTAGATTGTCACAGATTTGTCCCACTTAGTTGTTGGCTAGTGAATGCCAAGGTTCGACCTTCCTGCATTAAGATAGCCCCAATACCCATACTTGAAGCATCACATTCAATTAAAAAGGATTTGGTGAAGTTGGGTAGTGCCAATACGGGAGTGGAACACATGGCATGTTTGACAGCTATAAATACTTGTTGCGCTTCATCATTCCATAGGAATGAGTTTTTCTTAAGAAGGTGAGTGAGGGGTCTACCAATGTCATCATAATTGCAGACAAACTTGTGATAGTAGCCGGTCAGACCCAAAAGTCCTCTCAAGCTCTTCAAGGTCTTTGGTTGAGGCCAATCCTGCATTGTCTAGATCTTTTTGGGATCCACCTTGACACCTTCACGCCCCACAATGTGGCCCAAATACTCAACTTATTCCATGCAAAAAGAGCACTTGGACAATTTGACAAATAATTTATGCTTCTGAAGCAGTTGCAAGAGCAGATCTGCATGTTGAAGGTGTTTTTCCTAGGTGAGGTTGTAGATGATGATGTCATCAAAGAAAACAAGGAAATTTTTTTTGAGATATAGTTTGAGCAAGTGATTCATGAGGCTCTGAAAAGTGGATGGGGCATTACAGAGACCAAATGGCATGACCAAGAATTCATAATGGCCTTCATGAGTTTGGAAAGCAGTCTTTGGAATGTCTACTTCTTTCATGCGAATTTGGTGATAGCTCGAGCGAAGGTCGAGCTTAGTAAAGAATTGAGTCCCATTTAGTTCATCTAGCAAACCATCAACAACTGAGATGGGAAATTTATCTTTGACCATTAGCTTGCTAAGGGCACTGAAGTCTGGACACATACACCATTCCCCATATTTCTTGAGCACCATGACACAGGCGATGAATAAGGACTAATGCTAAGACGAATGACACCGGCTTCCAAGAGTTCCTTGATGATTTTTTAAATTTCATTCTTTTGGGTGAAAGGATATCTATATGGGCACACATTTGGTAGTCGTTCCCCTAGGACCAAAGTAATTTTATGATCATGCTCCCCTCTCGAGGGTGGAAGCTCATGAGGCTTGTCATAGATCTGCAGATGGTTGTTTAAGACCTGTTGCATCTCAGGATGAATATGAAGAGAAGTGGGTTCAAAGGCCTGGATGGCATTAAATTGGGCTATAACTCCATGGTGGCCCTTTTTTAACAATTTTTCCATCCTATGCGAGTTGATGATAGAAGGAGCCCCTGCTTGGATCTCGCGGAGGGTATGTGTGTGATTATTTTGCTTAAAGCTCATATATAACTCTTGGAAATCCATTTTGATTAGGCCAAATATGTGGAGCCATTTAACACCCAAGACAATGTCACACCCACCCATGTTTATGGCAAACATGTGGGTCTTTAGGTGATAATCCCCCATTTGAACTTTGACATTTTCACAGTGGCCTTCACATTTCATTGTCTCCCCATCAACAATCTAGACCTGGAAATTAGAGACTGCTCTGATAAAACAATTTATTGCTTCAACGACTCTTTGATGGATACAGTTATGCATACTGCCACTATCAATCAAGACTACTACAGGGCAATGCTTAATAAAACCTTTGATTTTGAGAGTTTGGGGAGAATAAATTCCTGCCAAAGCATGAAGTGAGATAATTGGTTCTTCAAGTGTAGCTGGGAGCTCATTGTCTAGCTGGTTGTCCTCATCTTCCTCCTCTAGTCCCTCAAATGGTGGGGCTTCCTCAGATGAAATGTGATCAGTAGCACCAATTTGAAAGAATTTGGGTTCATTGCATTTATGCCCCAGGGAGTATTTCTCATCATAGTAGTAACACAATCCTTGCTTTCTTCTTTCCATCATTTCTGCTGGTGACACCTTTTGAACCTTAAGTGTTTGGGTAGTGCTCGGAGCCTGGGTGGTTGCTTGGCTATGAAATTTGGACGAGTCGACTAGGCCACTAATGCATGTTCTACTTCACGAGATATCTTGCAAGCTGCCAGCCATGAGACTGGGTGCTACAATCGAATGTGGGCTTGTATGGCGTCTTTGAGACCACTGACAAAACATTCAAAGTAGAATTCATCTGCTAGACCTCCTGTGTGGAAGATTATTTCTTCAAAGGCTTTAATATATTCTTACACTGTACCTATCTGTCGAAGCTTATTAACACGACCCAAAATGTTACATTCATGGTCAAAGTGATCAGAAAGGGTTTTTGAGAATATTTTCCAAGTCATTGGCCTTGCATAGCAGCGTTGATGCCACTGCCACCATTGCCATCTTTCATGGTCCAAGTATAGGCTTCCCACACTTAGCTTAGTCACATCATCTCTAATGTGATTCAATGTGAAATATTGCTCCATTTGTACTAACCATATGGCTAGATGAGATCCATCAAATTTATACATGTCCAGCTTGGGTGGTTGAGGTTTGTATTGTTGGTAGTTTCCATAGAAGTGAACAGAATGGCTAGACTCGCCCTCAAGGTTTTCATTAAAACAATATGCCTTCAATTGTTCCCCCAACTTTCCCTTTGTGATTATATCATTTAAGGTCTGGATCTACTTCGTTAATGCCTCCAACTTTTGTTCAAGGGTGTCTATCTTCTCATTGGCCATAGCTTGAGCTTTGGTTTGTGCCATGCATAGATCTAGTGCACTTTTCGTTATTGTGAAAAAAAAAATGGGACCACCCGCAATTTTGACGCTAACAAGTGAATGGTACCACCTTGCTCAGCCCGTCAACCTGATTCTTATGGGCTAAGTCTCCTATAAGCATCCCGGGAGGGTCTTAGACTCGTTTTTTTAAACCTCCGAAAGGAGTTTTACTCCTCACTTAGGAATACTGTAGTAGTAGATTCCCATAAAAGTTAATTCTGCCCAATGTCCTGCGAGAATCACACCCAGGTATAGGAGCCACACAAATAGTCAGATCTATCGGTGAAACCCTCAACTGTAGAGTATGAGTAGGAATGTGGCAGTGATCGAACCCCTGCTACTAGATCTGAATGTCGGATTTGATTGTTGTGACTGCTACAGAACCCAAACTGCTAGATCTGAATGGCAGATCTGATAGATCTAATTGGTGGATCTGATAGATCTGAATGGCAGAACTGATTGTTGTGGCTGTGACAGAAGCCAACCTACCTAATCTAGAAATGATGATGCATGATCTAGAGAGAGACAAGGTAATTATGGTCTCGAGGAGTGGCAGGTGCTACAGATCACAATATACATAAGGGTCTGACAGTAGTACTCGACCAAATATTTTAGGGCACTAACCAAGGAGGATCAATCATACCCTTAGCCGTACAACCCGACTACCCTATCGTACACGCAAGTAATCTCCCCAAGTGCTGTTCTTGGTGTACTATAGTAGCAAGACGGTCGACGGTCTATCTATGGCGAGGTTTCAAGAGAGCCTAAGAGGTTTCTAATATACCCAAAGGGTGCTTGGAAGATAGTCTGTGCACGATTATGTCTAATGTGTTTCTACTCGAAGGAGTACCCACAGGGGTTACAAAGGAGTCCAACAAGTGTGACCACCTATTATATTTCCTGCATGCATGCCTCCCCAAATCTGCAAGTTGATGCACTCAACGACAGATCCCATGGTTTAAAGATGTCAAAACACGTCTCTAGCCAAAAAAAAATTCTGCTAAAAATGGAGATCCCACTGGCCCTGGGAAGTGCTCTGATACCACTTGTTATTCTCTTGACCTGCGAGAAGATACCAGAATACCAAATATGCAAAGAAATATACCTAGAACATAGAACAATAAGAAATAACAGCATGCATTTTATTATTCAGAAAGGAAAGCAATGTTCACTTGCCTCTTCCAGGGGGCAACCTGCAATAGGGCTGGGCTCAATTACAAAATAAGACACGATGCTCCTCAAGGGGAGTCTCTATCCTTTATATAGGATTCATACATGCAATACCATGGGTCAGTACCATGGTTCTTATTAATACCATCTATATAATACCATGGCCCATTTGCAACTAACTATGGTACCTTCTTTAAATGTGGGTCAACCACTTACAATTATTAATATGGGCTCTACTGACTCTTTAACTAACTATAACTATGACTTGACCCTATTACATAAATAAAGGGGTTAGGGTTGGACCCTAACATAACATCACCCAACTGTTAGTTATGTAAATGTATCAACTATTACCTTGCCAAGCTAATAAAAAGCATGTTTCCTACACTGTTTACACATGTTAGTCACATGTTCCACAAATAAAGGCATCATGTCTATGAATTTTAAATAAACCTTTACCAAGTCTGACAACCATGTCATACTCCAGAATCAACTTGCATTTATAATTCATAATACATAATGCTACAACTATCACCTACTTACACTCAAGTACATATCACTTGTCTCAAAACATATGCATTATTATAACCATCCTAAAACAAGATCATTTGAACACATACTCATATTATGCAATTCATCAAACATTCAACCAACTTGCAAACATACCATGTTAAATAAATCAACTAGATGAAATAATCAAATGCTCAAACATCCAATAGATGACATAAGCCAACTCATACCTTAATGTATCTCAGGGGAGGGTATCTTGTCTGCAAAATCAATATAGTTAGCATTATATAACCTCATAACGCATCATCTCAAACAAAAATAATATCATGATATCCATAATAGTCAATAATTAGAATGTTCACATCATAAAATCATAAATAATTATCATTCATACATAATAATCACATATGCGCCATCAATCTAGATTAGTATGACATAATATCACAACATATTAACTCATACCTGAATGTCATGACCCTAACCATCTGCATAGGCCAATCCAAGTTAACACAATACATGTAACATCAAGATCTTAATGCAATAACCTTAATCATCAAGTTAATAGCACATAACAACAAGGCGTTATATATCATGCTCATCAACAACATATAACCTAATCATCAAGCTAATTATGATATAACGACAACATTTTAACATATAACATATTCATCAACAACATATAACATAATCATCAAGTTATTTAACATAAAACAACAATAGCAATGCATACAACCACAGGTTACTATCATTCATGGTTATCTGACACATGTGCATATGACTAATCTAATCAACTAGAATCTATCATGTATGTAACCATAACATCAATAGAATGAAAGGAATACACATAACCATAATGCACATAATAATGCTTAACCTACATACATGCATGCCCAACATACAAACCTGTATGATGACATGCTCTTGCCTCGAGGTCCAATGTTGCAACTTCACTTTAATGATCTGCATATCCTGCTCTATCTCAGGAAATATATCAACAACATAAGATACCAATAACATCATGATGACATAATTGCATACAATGACCTCAAAATGCATGTATAACCTACCATACATGCATAACCATAACCATGAAAATGCATGCATATAGACACCGACATGCATAAAAATGCATATACACCAATACACTCATAGTGACACATCCCACAACAACACCATCAACCTTCACATGGTGACATCACTACAACCATGATCAACACCATGCAAATGCAACAAGAACATGGACTTATAGGAACATATGCAATCGATATGAATGCATGACCAACACACCACCCATCCATTTTGAGGGTTGAACCATGCTTTGATACCACTCTGTAACACCCTCCTCCCACATCTACCCAAGCAACTAGCTAGCCAAGTTAAACATGCAATGAGAGGCCACTATGATATGATTCGACCACCTAAGACATGTTAAGGAAGTGGAACCAATGAAAACCAACCATACAAACATTCAACATCAGCATTAGGACCCTCAAGAACCAACCTAACCTTGGTGCCAACTAGCCCCTAGGTCCCACTAAGATTTTGGACCACTTAACCTCTAGACACTCTCATGTTATGGGCATGCTAGCATCCAGGGACCTCTAGACGCTCTCACAGGCCTACAAGCCAATGTCCATGGACTCTTTTTCTCAATTTTGTGTTGGCGTCCCCAAGATTTAAGCCACATTTTCAATCCCAAAGCCCAGGACACTACCCAGATTTGAATGACACCTTCACAACAATACGATAACATGGAAATAATAGTACCAATGCAATTACCAGAATAAACACTTGACTGGACCCCTACTAGCCATGACAAGCATTTCTAAAAACTTATCACAAATATGTAATCTACGGGTGTAAATAACATATATAAGCATAGGGGTCTCATACTTATCTAAGATTCTTTATGAGGCATTATTTACTTAACACTTTAGCTCCAATTTCATCCATTAGGCCATAGATATATTGTTCATTCATATACAAGTAAAAACATTATGGGATCCATACATATCCACTACCATAATATATATTCATAACCAACATAATAACAACAGAAATACCAAGGATACAATAGCCATAGAATCCACATATAAACCAATATATTACTTATATAAGTACAATGAGAAACAACCTCATATTAATTATTTAAGATCCAACCCGGTATGGGGCTACCACGTTCCACCCGACCATAGAATGGCTGAGCTAAATATCTCTTCAGCCATTCAACCCTGTGCCATATTCCAAGCATGAATGTGGGATCTCATAAAACACATCAATCCAAAACCATCCATGGCTTCCATTGGCCAACCACCTCAACCCATCATACAGTGATTCTACCTCATGGTCGTACAACACAAAACCATCATCAGATTGGTCTCTATCCAGGCCTTCGAGAGCTCCAAAGAGTTTATTACCACCCAGCTTCCAGGACTAGTAACTCAACCCAGGAATGCTATTGGGCTCTAGAGTGTTTTTCCAACCAAGGCCCCAGGACTAGTAAGTCAACCCACTTGTTATATAGGGCTCCAGAGCCTTTTTCAAACCAAGGCTACAGGACTAGTAACTCAACCCACCAAGGGCTCCATAGTGTTTGTCCAACCAAGAGACTATGACTAATAACTCAACCCAAGATGTTATAGGGATCCAGAGCAATTTTCCGACCAAGGATCCATGAATAATAACTGTTAGGCCCCTATACTACTAGTGTAACCATTTTGTTTAAGATTTATCAATTGGTTAAAGAAGGTGTTGCTCTTGGTATTCTCATAATGTGCTATCATTTCCTCCGTGAAAATTGACCACGTGACAAGTGGATTATGAGAAAAAAGCCCTTTATACCATAAAAATTGATTCGGTTCTAAATAATTAGATGCAATACGTACCTTTTGAAATAGTGGTACACCATGTATATCAAAATATTTCTCCATCTGTAGTATCCAATTTACCGGATCCTTCCTCATATTGCCTTTTCTTGATTTTAGGAGATCAATCTTGAAACGACTAGAACTCTATAATTTTGGATCTTCCAGTTCTAAAATTGCAACCTACTGTAGCGCTCTGCATCCTCTTTCCAATGCCACCAGTCTTATCAAAATTGGATTCTCCAAGAAAGAGTTATGCACAATCTCCCAACATGACCTGATTATATACCTTTTCAGAAGAGCGAACTCGTAGGAAGTGCCATGTGTCACTGTTTAACCTTCGGATATGAAAACTATACACAGGAAACTATAGTCTGTCCTCTTTCCATAACTTCTTAAGAAAATTAAATTTGATTCTCAGAGAGAGTGTTATGACGATTTTCCCCAGGTCACCTGTTTAAGATGTAATTCAGGAGTCTACAAAAAAACTAACTTCCTCAGGTCATATCTCTGCAAATGTAGTGGGAAAATTTCTAAAATTTTGACCAGAGGTTCAACGCAATTTTGTCTCAAATGGGTTTTGTTTTCACTTTTGAAACATCACAGAAAAAATGTTATAGCGAAATTTCCACGATGACCTATTTAGAGCAGTGAAACCCTAGAATCCAAAGCTCTGATACCAAATGTTATGAAACCAGCTCATAGAAAGATAGATCAACGCCTTAGAAATAAGCCTCTTCGAGGGGGCAACCACCTTTACATTACACAAATGAACAATTCTTGGATGATAAAAATGACAATACCTCCTTTCTATATATAGGAGTATAAGGGGTCGTAATATAATCAGAGCCGACATAACAATAATAATGTAAGGGCACAATAATAACAATAGTGGGTTTCTATTGGGCACATTAATATCAATATGGAGGCTACATGGGTACAACAATATAATAAGGAGGTTGTACTAATAACAATAAGGGGTTACACTAGTAGTACAGGGGCCAAAATTTGAAGATGAAGGAAAAATCATATTGGAACTTGGAGCAGTCATATAAACAAGAACCTGACAGCTACGAAATCGATCAATTTCAGAGTATCTCATCAAGTGGAAGAAGTTACCCACTGAAGATTCCACATGGGAGGACAAGAAGTTTATATAGAAGCATCAAGAACTACTCAAGCGTTGAGGACAACACTTTGTGAAGGAGAGGGGCATGTTAGGCCCCTATACTACTAGTGTAACCCCTTATTGTTATTAGTACACCCCCCTTATTATATTATTGTACCCATGTAGTCCCCATATTGTTATTATTACGCCCCACAAAAGCCCACTATTGTTATTATTGTGCCCTTACATTATTATTGTTTTGTCAGCTCTAATTATATTATGACCCCTTAGACTCCTATATATAGAAAGGAGGTCTTGTCATTTGTATCATCCAAGAATTGTTCATTTGTGTAAAGTAAAGGAGGTTTTCCCCTTGAAGAGGATTATTTCTAAGGCATTGATCTATCATTTCTATCTTTTTGTGAGCTGGTTTCATAACAATAACTCAACCCAAGTCGTTGTTGGTTGATAAAATTTCTCATTTTCACTTAATTTTATCCATTTCACCTTATCCATTTCATAGATTTTGTGAGGTCAATTCATTTCTGAAAACAATGAAGGTATATACATTTGGCATGTCTTCTTGAAATATTGATAAATGAAACATAGTCCTAGGAGAACTTTTCTTATACGACTTACTAACTAATGTTCCCTTGCAGAATCAAGATAATGAAGACCAACATGATACAAATCAGTGTAATGATTGTTAGCGAGCTGTCAGTGATATTCTAGGACAACGGCTATAATGATGTTCACCAACAAGGAGTTGATAGATCGAGATGATTAATCTATTTTGCATTATGTTTCTATTCAAATGATTATTGTATATTTGTGAGGAGATAGGGCTGCCATAATTCTTGAGTTTGTTGAATATTATTTATGTAATGATACAATGTATAAGTAAGGGTTAACAAAGCACAAATGCAAGGGGGTATCTAAGAGGTGTAATAAAAAACTACTATTATATTTTCTTCTTGATTACCGCAAAGTCCGATTTCCTAAACTTCGTGTGATTTTTGCTCTTTGCCACAACCTTGATGAAAGAGTCAGGCCCACTCTCATGATTAGGTGTTGTTGGATTAATTGTTTGCATAGATCTGTGTTGGTTGTATTATTATGATTGTTTTTCTATTGATGTGAATGATTTATTGGATTTTCGAGTTTCTTTGAATTCAGACTGTTGTTCCTATAATTAGTTTGGTGTTACTCCATTTATTCTGCCTGTTGGACCTTATACTTTGTGAATTATCAATGTTGGGTAGGGAACTGGTGGCCTACATAGATTTTGCATGGTAGCCTTGAAACAATTAACGAACCCCGAGTTGACAATAAATGTGAAGAGGGGTGAAATTCATAATTCATATATAAGCACCAACATTTTGGTGTCGTTGCCAGGGAGGCTATTCAAGGTGCAAAAGTACAACTAGTATTGACCATAGGAGCACTCTCTCATCCTGATTAGGTAATTATTATCTCTTTCAGGACCCAATATTTAGATGTTGTGATTATTTTATTTTTATTTTGTTTTCTTGATTTTAGGAACACTCTCTTGCCCCGGTTAAGTGAATTCCATACTAAACCTCTTCCAGGACCTGAGCTTAAACTATTGGATTGCTTATTTTTCTGTTAATCATAGGGGCTACCATCTCATTCTGATCAGACAAGTTTTTTTTACCCTATTCCAGGACCCAAGCCTTAGATTTATTTGGATTTTTTCCTTTTCTTTTAGATTGTATGAATAGAGAAACAAAAAAATGGGGCAGAGGAACACCCCCAAAAAGAGACCAAGGAAGGAAAAATCTAGAAAAAATTACCTATATCAAAGAAATAATTTCAAGGGCCAAGTCATGAGCATCATCACGAGCCATTGTTAGGGTTGTATTATGAGATATGAAGGCCAAAGAGTTTCACAGCCAGAGACTCCCCCAATAGTAGAAGAAAAACTCAAGGAAGAAGAATTAGGAAGCAGAAGATTCGAGGAATTGAGCATTGCACATTTAGAAGGGGATTGGAGCTTAAGGGAACTAAATACACCATTTGATTGAGGGAGTGCTCTCAAACAAACTCAACCTCGCATTGTAGAACAACCAGAACGTGTTAAGATTCCAAGTGAATATTGGAATATATTCATGTCTTGTACAAATTCTACAATCGAATTCCCAATTGGAGATATTATATGTGATGCACCCATGAAACCTATTCCTTTAACATTATTACCTAATATCCATGGTCTCTCTTCCGAAGATCCAGACACATTCCTCTTTGAATTCGATGTTGTTTATCGAGGATATCACTGTATTTTTATTATAAAAAATTGAAGATATTCTCTGCTACCTTAGAAGGAACAACTCTGTGATGGTTTATGGGTTTAGGGGGAAATCTATTACAACATGGGACAACATGAAGCAATTTTTCCTTGAAAAATACCAGGACTACTGCAAGTCTCGATACATTAAAGAGGAAATATTCAAGATTATGTAGAAAGAGGATGGGAATATGGAGGAATTTGTGGAATGCTTTAAATACAACCTACAAATATCAGGCCATAGTGATTTCGATAAGGATATTTTAAAGATAATATTTCTCTGAGAACTAAGAGAAGAATCCCTGGAACTTCTAAACGTGGTAAGAAAAGGGGAAGTCTCAAAGGAAGAATTCAACACCATTTGTGAGATGTGTACCAAATGTTCATGTGGAGTTGATAATCCTCATCATTGGGTAATTATATGGGCCTTAATTCACCTCCTAACTTAGTACAACCAACTATTCTCACAACTTATTGCATACTTTTGATTATATTTTGTTTATGAGATGAGCTAGAGTTGGATATTTTGCTTTGTGGTATAATGTGCATTTAATGCAGGATTAAAGGATAAAAGCAAGGAATTTTGGCAAAGAACTTGATCAAAACTCGAATGGGATAAGGGAGAGGAATTCTAGGAGGTAAATCCTCCTCATTTACTACCCCTCCATTCAAATATTCCTCCATCAGCTCGGAGTGCAAACAACCAAATCATGAGGACTAGAAGGCAGCTGAGCAAGTGAAAGACAAAGCACCAATCTATCTAGAGTTTGGGAGATGAGTCTCCCTAATTTTAAGGAAGTCATTGGAGACTTCAGATGTATAATTAGAGAGGTCTAGGACGTCAGTATGATTCGAATTTTTGATTGTAAAATTCTACCCCATTTTGGAGCTACAAGACTTGTGACAATTTTTTATGTAATCCATCGTTTTGATAATAAAAATGAGTTTTGTTTTAAGCCAGCACTGAGCTAACTCAGAGGGTTGAAGCTCTTGGGTTAGGGCCCAACCCTAGTAGCCAAGGCTCCTCTTTATTGTACATGTATGCTAGCATATATTCATGGTTTACTTGTTCATTTTCTTAAGTAGCTACATTTCAATTACAATAGTGTAGAGTAGATTGGTTGTATTTTAGTTTGCTTCCATTTGTTCCTTCTTTGAATTAGCAGGTTAGCAAGGAGAAAAATATCATCGTAAGGCTATTAGCATGTGTCTCGGCCTCACCTCCTCCCTCTAGGACAATGACTTGAAGAAGAGACCCTTCAGCAATCCCAAAAACACAGATTTCTAGTTATTGCATGAGCTTTGGAGTTTTTTTATCTTGATTCAATACTTGGTTCATTTCATTGTCATCTTTTTCCATTACTCTATTTCTGCAATAAGATCTCACTCATGTTCTCATCTCCTTCAGCACTTTCTTCATGCATAATGTGGGCAATTTATTCATGCTTTTCTAGCTTTTGAAAATGTATCTTGTTGTATAGTTCTTGGAAGACACACGTTTTTTACGCATTACAGGTACTTCAAGAGGAGGCCTAGACTTCATCGCTAGCATCCATATTCCACATCAACCATTTCTTGTTCCACCATCACCCTCACTAGTTTTTTTGTCCTTTTTATTGAAATTCCCCTCTAGACACATTGAGTGAATCTAGCCATCCCTTCTCTTGGACATTGATTCCTGAGTGTTCCTAGACCTTCTAACACCCTATACCACTCATCACACACCTTTGCTAATCTTCCCAACCCCTCCAACACCTAACAATTAGCTCTCGGCTACATCCTATAGGTTTCATGTAATTCCTATAGGAGCATCGTGTAGGTTTCTAGTACATCCTGTGCGTTTTCCTGAAATGGTTTGTTTTGAGGCTGAATTGATGGGGAACCTCTAGGAAGTCACAAAAAGCCTCCTAGGACCCTTCCACACCATCCAACCACTTCAAAAACATTCTAGCCATCCTCAACCACCTTCCATCCACCCGTCACATCCACAAGAACAATTAAATTGCATGCTTGATTTTACCAAAGGAAACAAAAAAAGTGAAAACAGAGTTAATTTAGTTTTCTTACTTACAAATTAGTATGGTTTGATGCTCTTTACTTCTGTAAATTAGATAGCAACATTAGGTTAGTGTTTATTTACCAATTATGTTTAGCATAACTATTTAAATGGTTAATTAGGATATGGTGTGATTTAGCATTGCGTGTTGTTTTCCTCATTACTTTAGTAGAGTAGCTCTCTTAGAATAAATTTTCTCTTCTTCCATCAAAGAATCAAGCTTCTTATGACTCTATAGAAGTCTGGCTTGGAACCCCTAGGGTCTCTCACCAGATGAACAATGACAACATGCAGGACCTTCATTTTTACTTGTACATATAGCACTATCACCTCCAAGTTTGTACAAACCCCCGGTTGATAAGTAAAGTTTGTAGCCCAAGAGTTGCAACATCCTTGTTGCAATACTGGTGTTCATCACTTTTTGGCGTCATTTTTGGGGAGGTGTCTAAGTGGAATGTGATTACTGCTTTCTTTTCTTCTATTTTCTAGTCTCCAATTCTTTGCCATTAGTTTATTTTTGCAAAAGTAATCTAGTAGCTTCCTTTCTTTCTGTTGTCATTATCTGCTTTCCTTTCCATTCTGCAAGTAGGATTTCAATTTAGCAAGTAACTTTTCTTTCAGTAGTTTTCATTCAATCAACAAATTTATTTCTAGAAAGTACTTTCCAATTTAAAAAAAAAATCTTACAAAAACCAACCCAAAAACATTTCCTTTCATTCCTCGTAGGAATAGGGAAAATTTAGGGAAATTCTTGCCAAATACCCCTACTGCATACAACAGCCAATCTTCTCTCTTCTTCAGTGGTTTTGAACTAGAGGAACCTTTAGGTGAGCAACTTAACATACTTGAAGAACCTATAGGGCAAGAAGAAGAAGAGAAACACATTTTGACTGAACCAATTGCTGAAAACCAAAATCACAGAGGGAATAGAGAGAGTGTTGAGGGTGCCTTCCCCATTAGGGAAACCAATGGGGACACAAAGATGAAGAATATTAGCCCCTCTGCCCTACATCATTTCCATGGACTGACCACAGAGGACCCTGACACTTTTCTATTTGAGTTTGTTAAATATGTCGAACCTATGACTATGCAGATGATGAGAAAAATTTAAAATTGTTTCCATCTACCCTCAAAGATGCAGCATTGCGTTGGTTCATGGATTTACCTAGAGATAGCATCACAACTTGGGCTCAGATGTAGCAGACTTTTAACAACAAATATCGGGACTATTGTAGGTCAAAGGATACTAAAGAAGAAATTTTCAGGATTACCATGGGCCGAGATGAATCCTTAGAAGACTACGAAGAGAGATTACATCTCAGTTACAAAAGGGCTAGGTGCACACTTGACCCCGAGTCACTAAAGCTGGTCCTACTCAGAGGAGTAAGGGAAGATCTTTTGGATACCTTACGTCTGTTAATAGGAGGAGATATCTACCAATTACCCTATGAGGATATCAAGGTTGTCTTTACAAACCATTCTAGGGCAACCAAGAAAAAGGGTAGGAGTAGTCAATCTATGGCTAGTACATCATCTTACAACTCATCCATTAAGGGTGAAATTGGAAATATGGTGGAAGATTTAAAAAGTGAGATGTTTCAAAACCTTGCCTTGCAATTGGACACCATGAACATCAAAAGGAAGCAAGAGGAAGTAGAGAGAGCCTTGGCCATCTTTTGTCCTAGATGCACCAAGATGAATCCTAGGAATGAATGTCCATTGAACTGTATTGAAATTTGCTCGGTCTGTGAAGAAAACCACTTCACATAAAAGTGCCCTTCTTTACCTAGACTCAAAGCTATATATCAAGGAGCTGAAGGGGTCACTGAGCAACTTTGCTACATCAACCAAAGGATACCTCCTAGGCCTAGACCATAGCAGCAAGGTATGAAAGTGTCATTCCATGCATATTACAACCCCAACCAAACCACAGCTATACCTTCATAGGGACCCCTTACTCATCCCTCTTGGTCTACACCCCCTCCTGAGTCCTATGCATCACAGTATCATTCTGAGTCAGCCAGCCAGTCATTTCAACCTTACGCTCTACCACAACCTTAGTGGAATACACCACTCCAGGGTTGGAGGCCCCAATACAACAATGCTCCAACTCTATTGCCTCAACCACCTACCTATCCACAACTCCTACACTTTTCTCCACCCAAGCAACCCCATATTCCTACCCAACCAAATCCGAACCCGAAAAATAGGCAGGCTCAACAAGTATACAGTGGAGAGACATCATATCCATATTATGTTGTAGAAATCTAGGAGATCAACCTAAGATCCGGGAGACTCCTCCTAGATAACCAACCTCCCCCTCCCCATAGGGAGGTGGAAGAATAAAGAGAGGAAAGCAACCTTAAAGTAAATCCATCCTTTTCTGAGAGATTAGCCCAACCACTCCAGCCTACTCCAGAAGAAATTGAACTTCTGGGAGAATTGACAAATATATGTGTAATGTTCCCCCTTCTCTAGGCAATAAAAGATGTTCCCATTTAAAATAAGTTGATTAAGGAGAAATGCTTCAAGCATCCAGGAAAAACAAGAACGGATGCCCCTACCATTAATTTCATTAGGCAGTTTTCCGACTTACTGGTGGGGCGGGTAATATGTCCAAAATATTTGGACCTTAGCAACCCTGTAGTAGATTTGCAAATCAATGGCATCATCATCCCACACACTCTGATTGATCTTGGGGCTGTCATTAATGTGATGACCAAGGACACCATGCTTAAGCTCAACCTCCAAGGGTCATTGAGGAAGACCAAAATAGCTCTACAACTTGCAAACCGTTCCACAATCACCCCTGAGGGAATTGTGGAGGATGTGATGGTATCCATTGACTCCTGGGAGTACCCTACAAATTTTCTAGTTCTCCAGCCTAAGGCTAAACTTACTGGTTATCCTCTCATCCTTGGGAGGCCATGGTTGGCCACAGCCGATGCTTACATTCGCTACAGAGCTAGGAATATGACCATCAAGAGTAGGCATATGTCCAAATAGTTATTCCTATACCCTCCTGCTCAACCTTCTCAAGAGCATGGTTTACCTTTATGGTTGGAGGAAGAGGAAGAAGATGAGGTTTATTCTGCCCAACTTTATGCTTTGGAAGAAACCATAGGAGGAGGACAACAAGATGAGGATGACTTACTTGAAAACCTACTCCAACGTCCAAATCCTGGATTGTTACCATTGGAAGAAGAAGTAAGGGAAACCCAGAAAAATCATCTAATTGACTTATGCTTGGCAGATTCCAACCCACTTCATGTCAAAACCATAGAATTCCGCCTAGAGAAAACCTTGAAAATTAATCCATCTCTTTCTGCTCTCGAAGAGGAAAAGCTATGCAACATGCTGAGAGAAAACCTAGAAGTCTTTGCTTGGATTTACAAGGAAATGAAAGGAGTACACCCCTAAGTGTGTACTCACCACATATACATCAAAGAAGGTTGCAAGCCAGTCTCACAACCACAAACAAGGATGAACCTAGCTCTTAAAGATATAGTCAAAGAAGAACTGCAAAAACTACTAGATGCAGGATTCATTTACCCTATCTCCAATAGTGAGTGGGTCTCTCCTTTAGTGTTAGTTCCCAAGAAAAATGGTAAGTGGAGAATTTGTGTCAATTACAAGGATTTGAACAAAGCCACAAAGAAGGATCATTTTCCCCTACCCTTCATCGACCAAGTGCTAGACAACCTAGCAGGGAAAAAGTTTTTTTCTTTCCTAGATGGATTCAGTGGGTACAACCAAATACAAATCTACCCAAAAGATTGGTAAAAGACCACATTCACCTGTCCTTGGGGTAATTATTCCTATAGGGTTCTTCCTTTTGGCCTATTTAATGCTCATGCCACTTTCCAGATAGTAGTCTTGAGTATTTTCGCTGAATTAATACATGAAGCAGTGGAAATTTATATGGATGATTTTACACCTTATGTTTGTGATTTTCAAGAAGCCCTGACAAACCTAGGCAATGTATTGCACAAATGCATTGAAATGAACCTGTCTCTCAATCCATAAAAATGTGAATTCTTAATGACTGAAGGGACTAATGAGCCCCATAAATGGGTAATTATATGGGCTCATTTTGCCTCCTAACTTAGCTTAATCCACCATTCTCATTAGTTTATTGCATTTTTTTTAATTATATTTATGCTAATAGAGTGAGTTGGGTTGGTCATTATGCCATGGAGTCTAATGTGTGTTTAATGCAAATTTTTGGTCAATTTTGGAGATAAATTCAAAGTTTTAATGGACAATTGGTAGCAATAATTTGAAGTAGACAAGGGAGAGGATTTATAGGAGAGTATCCCCCTCATTTACTACTCCCCACTTCAAATTCTCCATCATGAAGCTCGGAGCACAAGCAGCCACATCAATGCACTAAAGAGGCAGTCAAGCAAGTGGAGGATAAATTTTGTTTATCTCAAGTTTTGGGAGCCAAGCCTCCCTTATTTTAAGGAATTTGTTGGGAGCTTCAGTTGTATAAGTAGAGAGGCCTAGGGCCTCATTAGGTTGTTGTAATTTAGTTAAATTTTCGAATTTTTGTTGCAGCTTTGCTCTGCTCAACTTCGAACTTACTTTGTTGACAGTTTCATGTAATCCTATTATTATTTTGATAATAAAGATGAAGTCCTTTTCGAGCTAGCACTAAGCTACCTTAGAGGGTTGAAGCTCTTGGATTATGGCCCAATCCAAGCAGAAAAGCTCCTCTTGTTTGTATTTGTATGTTTTGTTTCAGTTTATAGATTAGTTGTTGTTAGATAACTTCCTCTCTTAGTTAAGAATAGGTTGCTTTTGGTGATTTAGAGGGTTGTTTCCATTTAAGTTTTCTATAGTAGGTTGGATAGTGATACAAAGAAGATACAAAAAGGCCATCAACAGAGCCTTGGCCTCCTTTCCTCCCTTTGGGACCATGAACTGAGGCCAAGACCCTCTTGCTGCCACAAAAAACACTGATTTGCCTTTTCCATAGGATTTCTAGTGTTGCAGTTTGTTAGAAGGTTAATGCTTTGTTGTAGATCTCTTTCAACATGCTCATTTCTATATTTTAATAATTTTCCTTCCATGCTTTCTCTCATTATAGCATTTCTTAGCATTTAATTTTCTATATTAGAGTTTAGACTAGCTTGATGCAAAATTATGTTTTTTTGGTGTATCTAGTTTCCTTACTTGCGTAATCTCATTGTTTGATTTTTAGCTATTTTGTAGCAGTTCTCTACTCACAATAAGTCAACCAAGAAGCCATCACCATCTCTCTTTGATCTATGTTTCACAGGTCACCCAAGGATCCTCACAAATCTGCCTTAATTTTCTGCACTTTTCCCATAGATTTGCCTCTCTTTCCTTGACAAAATTTGACCATCTTTCTCTCTCCCAATCATTATTGATGGACCCTAGACACCTTAACACATCATTCTAGCCTTCAAATACCCTTTACACCCACTTTACTACCTTCAAAACCTCCAAAATAGCTCTCGGCATCCTCTTGTAGACCTCCCGTAGATTCCCTGCAGCCTTCTATAGATTTTCCTATAGGCTTCTTTTTGAAGTTCAATTGCTGGAAAAGCCTCCAGAAGGCCACCTGAGCCATCCTAGGACCCCTCTACATCATCCTACACCTTTTAAAATCTCAAAACCTCCCTCCATCGCCACCAAATCACTACCACATACACAAACAAATAAATTACATGCATGACAATTCCACATAAAAATACATAAAAAAATCCAAAATAATGTTTTTTTTCTCATTTCCTTCTAGAAATAGCTTCAATAGATGTTGTTTACTTCCTATATTAAGTAATGGCATTCATTTCAAGTTTTTTCATCTCTCTTTCTGCAAAAGTAGGATTAGTTGGTTAAGTAGGGTTTGCTAGGTTTGCGTTACATTTCAGTCTTCCTTTCCTTTCTGCAAGTAGAGTAGCTTCTTTAGAATAAGCTTTCCTTTATTTCAACACATATAGAGCTTCTTCTAGAATCCATAGAAGTTGGCTTGAGCCCATAGTGATCTTGCGCCAGTTGACCAAGTGACAACATACAATAAGAACTAGTACTCGTGCATATAACATCGTCGCTTCCAAGTTTGTTACGAACTACCGAGTTGATCAAGTAAAGTAGGAAGCCTAGGAGTTGCAACATTATCGCTGCAATACTGGTGCTCATTACTTTTTGGCGTCGTTTCCAGGAAAGCGTCAGAGTATTTTGTGATTATTGCTTTCTTCTATTTTCTATCACAACCTTCTGCTAAGTAGTTTATTTTAGCAAAAGTAGAGTAGTTGTTTCTTTCAGTTTCTGCATTTCCTTGCTTTCCTTTTCAATTTTGCAATTTCCATTTCATCAATTTCCTTGCTTTCATTTTCAATTCTGCAATTTCCCTTTTAGCAAAATTAGAGTAGTTGTTTCCTTGCTTTAGAATAGTTGTTTCCTTGCTTTTAGTTCGCTTTCATTTTCAGTTCTGCAATTTCATTTCAGCAACTTCATTTTTAGCAAAAGTAGATTAGTCATTTCCTTGCTTTTAGTTATGCATTTCATTTTCTTCCCTTTCATTTCTTGAATTTCATTTCAGCAAGTTCATTTCAATTGGTTGAAATTTGTTGTTCAATCAATTTCAATTTTGCAGGTACAAGCAGTGAAAACAAACAAATCCAACCAAAAAGATTTCCTTTCATGCCTCATAGGAATAGAGATAATTAAGGAAAATTCTTGCCCAACACCCCCACTACATCATATAGCCACCCTTCTCTCTTCTTCATTGGCAGTGATCAAGAAGAACCTTTAGGTGAACAACCTAAGATATTTGAAGAACCTATAGGGGAAGGAGAAGAAGAAAACATCCCTCCTAAGACAATGGCTAAGAACAGAAATGCTAGGGGGAATGGAGAAAGAGTAGAGGGTACCTTTCCCATCCGAGAGACCAATGAGGACACCAAAATGAAGAACATAAGCCCTTCAACCCTACCTCACTTCCATGGATTGACCACTAAAGAGTCTGACACCTTATTGTTTGAGTTTTTTGTCACTTGTCGAACCCATGACTATGCAGAAGATGAGCAAAAGTTGAAACTATTTCCTTCTAATATCAAGGATGCAACATTGCACTGGTTCATGGGATTACTTGGCAATAGCATAACAACTTGGGCTCAAATGCAGCAGGCCTTCAACAAAAAATACCGAGACTACTGTAGGTCAAAGGAAATTAAGGAAGAAATCTTCCGAATGACCATGGGAAGTGATGAATCCTTGGAAGATTATGAAGAGAGGTTCCAGCTCAGTTACAAAAGGGCCAGGTGTACACTTTACCCTGAGTCTCTAAAGTTGGTCCTGCTCAGGGGAATTCTGGAAGGCCTTCCAGATACCCTCCATTTATTTGCTAGGGGAGATATCTACGAACTACCTTATGAGGACATAAAAACTGTCTTTAGAAATCATTTTATAATAGCAAGGAAGAGAGGTAGGGGGAGTCAACCCATAGCCAGTACCTCCTCATCCAATTCATCCATCAAAGGTGAACTTGAAATCATGCTAGAAGTCTTTAAGAGTGAGATGTTGCAGACTCTTGCCATGCAAATGGATACCTTGCATATCAAAAGGAAACAAGAAGAAGCAGAGAGGGCTTTGGCCAATTTTTGTCCTAGGTGCACTAGGCGACATCCTAGGAACGAATACCCATTGAACTCTATAGAGGTTTGTTCAGTCTGTGAAGAAGATCATTCTACAGAAAAGTGCCCTTCCTTGCCCGGACTTAAAGCTATATACCAGGAAGCCGAAGGAGCCACTGAACCACTCTACTTCATGAACCAGAGGAGACCACATGGACCTAGACCATACCATTAGGGGATGCAAGGGACATCCCAGGCATACTACAACCCCAACCAAGTCACTCCCATACCTTATTGGGGCCCACCTACTCATCCTTCCTGGTCCAAACCTCCTCCTTGGTCCTATCCATCTCAGTGTCATGCCCAACCAACCGCTCATTCATTCCAATCCTATGCTCAGCCACAACCTTAGTGGAATGCAACTCATCAGGGGTGGAGGCCCTAGTACAACTCTCCTCCCACTATTTTTCCTCCACCACCTGCTCAACCACAACCATTGCCTCCTGCTCCACCAAGTCAACCTTAATTGCCTGCCCAGCCGAACCCAAACCCGAACAACATACAGGCTCAGCAAGTATATAGTGGGGAACCATCATCCCCAACTTATGTTGTGGAGATTCAGGAGATTTACCTGTGATCTGGGAAGGTCCTCCCAGATAGCCAGCCTCCCCCTAAGGAGCTTGAGGAAAATAAAGAGGAAATTGAACCTAAATAATTTCCACCCTCTCCTGAGAGACTATCCAGGACAACACAGCCCACTCCAGAAGAAACTGAACTTCTGGGAGAATTGAAATGGTTATGTGTAAAGATACCACTTCTCCAAGCCATAAAATATGTGCCCATATACAATAGGATGATCAAAGAGGAGTGCTTTAGGCATCCAGGAAGTCGCAAGAGAGATGCCCCAACCATCAATGTCATAGGGCAACTATCCGGCCTAATGTTGGGGTAGATAATCTGTCCAAAATATCTAGACCCCGGAAGCCCAGTAGTTGATGTCCACATCAATGGCACCATGATCCCACATACCTTTATTGATTTTGGATCTTCCATTAATGTGACGACAAAGGACACCATTCTCAAACTTAACCTTCAGGGCTCTTTGAGAAAGACTACAACAGTTCTGCAGCTAGCAGACCACTCCACCATGACCCCTGAAGGGATTGTGGAAGATGTGATGGTCTCCATTGATTCTTGGGAGTACCCTGTTGATTTCCTAGTTCTCCAGCTAAAGGCAAAGCTCAGTAGGTATCCTCTCATCCTGGGGAGACCCTGGTTGGCTACTTTTGATGCCTAGATCAACTGACGAGCTGGGAACATTACCATCAAGAATGGGCATATGTCCAAGCAGTTAATCCTATACCCTCCTGCCCAACCCTTGCTAGAACATGATCTGCCTCTCTGGTTGGAGGAGGAGGATGAGGATGAAGTCTATTATGCACCGCTTTGTGCATTAGAAACTATCATGGGGGGAAAGCAGAAAATGAGGATGATATCATTGCAAATTTAATTCAGAATCCACCCCCCAATACCTTGCCATTAGAAGATATAATGAAAGAAACCCAAAACAATCCCTTAACTGATCTCTGTGTGGCCGACCCGACCTCTCTCCATGTTAAGAATATAGAGTTCAGCCCAGAAAGAACCTAGAAAATCAATTCATCCCTATCCACTTCCCAGGAGAAGGAGTTGTGCAGCTTATTGAGAAAACAGTTAGATTCCTTCGCCTGGAGTTATAAGGAAATGAAGGGAGTGCACCCTTCAGTATGTATTCATCATATATACGTTAAGGAAGATTTCAAACCAGTCAAGCAGCCACAAATGAGGATGAATCTTGCCCTCAAAGACATTGTTAAGGAAGAATTGCAAAAATTACTAGATACAAGATTCGTTTACCCCATCTCAGACAGTGAATGGGTCCCTCCTTTGGTGCTAGTGCCAAAGAAAAATGGTAAGTTGTGAATCTTTGTTCATTATCGGGAACTAAACAAGGCCACTAAAATGGACCATTTAACTTTTCCTTTCATAGATCAAGTGTTAGATGTTCTGGCGGGGAAAAAGTTTTTCTCCTTCTTAGATGGGTTTAGAGGGTACAATCAAATTCAAATCAGCCCAGAGGACCAATATAAGACCATTTTCACTTGTCCTTGGGGTACCTTTGCATATTTTGTCCTTCCTTTTGGTTTGTGTAATGCTCTAGCCACTTTCCAGAGAGCAATATTGAGTATATTTTCTAACTTGGTTCATGATGCAGTGGAAATATATATGGATGATTTTACTCCTTATGGTTCTAACTTTCAGGAAGCTTTATCTAACCTAGGAAAAGTCTTGGACAAGTGTATTGAAATGAACCTTTCCCTCAGTCTGGAAAAATGTGAATTTTTTATGACTCAAGGGACTGTGCTAAGTCATGCAATATATCAACAAGGATTGCAGGTGGACCCCAACAAAATTGCCATCATCCAAAGGGTCCCACCTCCTCAAAAGGTGAGAGATGTCCGAAGTTTCCTAGGCTTAGCTAGATATTCCAGAAGATTCATTAAAGATTTCAGTAATTTAGCCTCTCTGTTGTTTGGTCTTTTAGGGAAAGATGTCAAGTTCATATGGACTGGAAACTGTCAAGAAGCTCTAGATACCTTGAAAAGCAAACTTGTGACTCTCCCAATTTGAGGGGCCCAAACTGGGCCCTGCCTTTCCACATCCACAGAGATGCCTCAAACAAAACAATAGGATTAGCTTTAGGACAAATTGATGAAAAGTTACCTTATGCTATCTACTTTATAAGTAAAAATTTGTCAAAGGCCGAGTTAAACTATACGGTAACTGAGAAGGAACTCCTAGTTGTAGTGCACTCCTTAAACAAATTCAGACATTACATCACAGGCTATCAAACCTTTGTACATACTGATCATGCTGCAATTAGATACTTAATGAACAAACTAGATGTAAATGCTCGCATTATTAGATGGTTGCTTTTACTGCAACAATTTGATTTGACCATTGTTGATAAGCCTGGTAAAGAAAATGTTGTTGCTGACTATTTGTATAGAGTAAATTTTCCTATAGGTGAAAAAGGAATGGTGGATGATCAAATTCCATATGAACACATGTTTACTATCTCAGTACTCTCTCCATGGTTTGTTGTTATAGCAAACTACTTGGTTTCAGAACAATTCCCACCACACATGTCCTTAAAGGAGAAGAGCAAGATCATGAGGAAAAGCGCCCCTTTCACCTGGATTGAGGGAAATCTCTTCAAACTTGGCCCAAATCAGATCTTGAGAAGATGTGTTAGGGAGGAGGAAGTTTTTGACATTCTCTTGACCTGTTATGACGGGCCTTGTGGAGGCCATTTTGCAACAAAGAGGACTGCCTTCAAAATATTGCAAGAAGGCTACTATTTCCCACTCTTTATCAAGATGTGAGGACATATACCAGCCAATGTGATCGGTGTAAAAGGATGGGGAAACCTACTCCAAAGGATGAGATGCCCATGCAACCTCAAGTGACCTTTGAGCCATTTGAGAAGTGGGGCATGGACTTTGTGGGTCCTATCAATCTTCCTTCAAGGCAGAAGCAATACATCATTGTGTGCATCAATTATCTGACAAAATGGGCAGAAACAAAAGCAATCAAAGCAGCAAAAAAGGAAAAAGTAGCAAAGTTTTTGAGAGAAAACATATTCTATAAGTTCAGGTATCCAAGAGAAATGGTCACAGACCAAGGCAGTCAGTTCACTTCCAAGTTGATTGAAGACCTCCTCACACATCATAAGATCAAGCACATGACTTCCACCCCTTACCATCCACAAGGCAATGGGCAGGTGGAAGTCACTAATAGAGCTTTAGAAGGAATTCTAACCAAGGTAGTGAGCAGCGGTAGGAAAGATTGGGCAGATAGTCTAGTTGAGGCCACTTGGGCCTACAACACAACATGAAAGACCACCACAGGGTTCACACCCTATGAACTGGTCTATGGGAAGAAGGCTTTGTTTTCAATAGAATTTGAATACAATACACTAAGAATGGCAGCTCAACTGGACCTAGACCTCAGCCATGCACAGAGGGAAAGACTACTCCAGCTCAATGGATTAGGTGATCAAATATTGTAGGCCCTTCTCCACAAAAAGGTAGTTCAGCTTCAGAGGAAGATATGGCATGACCAAAATATCAAGGAGAATCAATTCCAAGAGGGAGATTGGGCATTTCTCTATGACTCAAGGTTTAAAGACTTCAAAGGTAAGCTGAAGACAAGATGGTTGGGACCCTACACTATGGAAAAATGTAATGGCAATGGTTGAGTACTGATCAGAACCATTGATGAGGAAGCCATCCCCATGCTTTTCAATGGACATAGGTTGAAAAATTACAAGAAACCCCTCTCCAAGCGAGAGTTCATTGAAGATCTAAATAAGCCAGTGATGGTAGTGGAGCAGGTCTTAGCCTCCACTTCACCCATTCACTAAAGCAGCAGAAAAAAGAAAAAAATAATAAGTACTCAATTGAAAACCTCCATGAGGCACTTGAGTCCCATCATTGGGTTGAAAACCTCTTTTGAGGCGGCCCGGTGATGAAAAAAAGAAAGAAAGAGAATAATATCCCTGGGTGAAAACCTCCGTTGGAGGCACCCAAGGCAGGCAAATAGGGTGAAAACCTCCTTGAGGTGCCCTAGTTGTCTTTCAAAAAAAAAAAAGAGAGGAAAAAAACAAAGAAAAGAAGGAAAAGAGAATTGACTTTTAATGTGTATTGCAGGTTATAGGTTGACCACAGGGAGTAAGAGAAGATGCCACTAAATCTATTTCATACCCCCCACACTCTTCTCCATCATCTCTAACCTTCATTCCACCCCATTGTGTTTTTTTACAAAAACTATGTGTTCTACAGGAGTCCCTGTGTGTTCTACATGAGAATCCTATAGAAATCACAGAGAGACAAAAATGGTCTCAAAAAGCAGTTTGAGGGGCTGATACATTTCATGAAGAGCATGAAGACCTCCCTACATCTATCCACCCTCCTTGCCATCCATCCCACACCTGCACCACCTCGTTATCATCATTTTTTCCCTTCCTGTCAAAGAAATATAGAAACCGGTTTTTTAGAAAAAAAACAAAAATAAAGGGAGCAACACCTCCAAATATCACCTGCAACTTATGAAGTACCTCTCCATATTCTTCAACATCTCCAACATCATCCTTCTAGCTCCTAGCACAAAAATCAGCTAAACTTTTTGAAGGGAGAAGCAGCTACAGGAGCTCCTGTAGGAATTCCTGTAGCAGCTGATCCCATTAAAATCAAGCCACAACAACAAAATAGGTGTAGCCATAGGATTGAAGGGGACACCTGAAGCTAGATCTAACCAGACGATACTTGCACAAAGCAAGCAAGCCACACATTAGGGATCAAAAAGCATACAACAGAGGAGATATAGGCATGCAGCAGTAAAGGAACCAAAATGCACCACAACACGAACATTCAACTTGAAGGTAAGTGATTAACCCTCTCCTCTTTTGCATTTGTGTAATTGAAAAATATGCATAAGCGAATGAGATGGTTAGGGTTGAATGAGAAAAGGTGGCCAATTAACTGGCCACCCTCATCCAGTTAACTGCGCTCACCCAGAGATGTCACCACATGCGTGCCTGGTCAACTCACAGAAAAATCTAAAGGACAGGTAGTGGAGTGCCTACAAACTCTGATGCAATGATGGGAAGTGATTGCAGGAAAGAGCCATCATGATAGGGCAGTGGGGACCAACGATCCAAATCTGGCAACGTAAATTTTTGCCAGCTCACCCCATCACCGGAAATATCTTAAAGAAGACATAAGTACTCCTCGAAACTCCTTCACCACCTTTTCTTCCATTTCATCCTCATCCACTTAGCTGCAGCAAGCTCTGTACCACCTCCATAGCCTCAACATCATCATTCTCTGTCATTTTCAGCCTTCCTTCTACTATCAGCGTTCTACAGGAGCACCTACAACCAGTTCTACAAGAGGGGCAGAAAGCCGTTTTTAAGGAGGAAACATGGGATTTGTGCTCGATTTATGGCTTGAGGAGGTAGGTTATGTGCAAACCCACATTGATTATCAATATGTGCAAGGAATGATATAATTTTAAGAAGAAATTGAGTCCATAGAAGGAGAGAAATTACATAAGAATTTTCTACCTGTTTTGTTAAAAAACACAGTTTTTCCTCTGTTTTCCTGTTTCTTCAAAATTCTTGTCTCCATCTCTATTTTTGGTGTTCAAAAGGGGTATAAGAAAAATGACAGGGGTATTCATGAGGAAGGAGCCCACAAATTCAGCCAGGATCCATGAACATCCCAAAGTAGTAACCATTTCTACCGGAGCAAATTGGATGCCATTCTTTGAAAATTTTTGAGGGTTTGATGACGAAGTGGCTTAGGAGTTTTCCCTTTCTTTAGTCCCTAACTCAAGGATCCATGCCACTGTTACTTTGAGGGGTCTCTCCATGGAAATCACCCCAGAATTTATCAGTAGGGTTACCACCCTTCCTCTTGTATTACCTTGGAGCGAATATGAAAAGCCAATTGGACAGACTGCCAAGAAAACCTTCTTCCAACCCAATGAATATCTTGTAGAAGACAAAAATGGCATTAGAAGGACTAGCATACCTTACCCTTGGGATGAGGCCAATTACCAAGTTATCAAATATACTTCCTGTGAAGGGAGGTATATCTTAGTTTATGGCTACCATTTTAGACTTCTCCATGAGCTGAGATATGGCATGGACACTCCAACACCCCAGAAACTCAGCATCCCATATTTTCTCCTACAGTCCCTTATAGACTCTAGCATTAAGTTGAAGGAAGGAGGTCCAGATCGATTGGGTCACCATGGGTTAATTAAACTATTAGTGGAAGAATCCCTCCATACCTTCACAATCCCAATAGCATGGGAAATCTTCCGAAATATGACAGCATAAGATAATATAAAGGCCCTCACGTATCATCACAGTCCTTCTAATAGTGAGGGGGAAGAGCAGCAAGAGGGAGAAGGGGAGGAAACTGAGGAACAAAGAAAGGAGGAAGACACCAAAACAAAGAAGGAGGAAACTAAACAAGAGAAGGAAGAAACCAAAACAGAGCAAGAGGAAACAAAACCAGAAAGACAGAGGAAAAGACAACAGGGGAGGAAACAGGGGCAGAAAAGACAGAAATGTCTCCTAAGACCCTAGAAAGAGAGGCATCAACTTCCCTCACTACCCTCAGCAACCCAACTAAACCAAAACAAAAGAGGAAGAGGCAGACATCAATGTATTTCATGGCTCGGAAAAGCACAAGGATAAAAATAGGAAAAACCACAGCCATCTTCAACAGTGCCTATTATAATTGAAGTTTCACCCACTGTCAAAAGGGAAGAATCTCCCTCTAAAACCCCCATCACATATGAAATAGGAAGTCCCAAATCTTCTACCTGGAAGGAAAGAGTACAACTACAGGACTCAAAAATAGTTCTACAGGAGGCACAGACTGTTCTACAGGAGACTCTAACAAAGCTACAGGAGATCGAAAAACTTGAGAAAAGGGTAGAAGAACAACCAAAGGGGAAGGAAGAAGCAACATAGAGTCAAGAACCTGATCCCAAGCCTAGTTTGGGCTCTTACTACAATCTTCTTGAGGGGGGGGGAATCATTCCACATAAATTTGCAGTCCCACTTTTCATTGAGTTGGAAAAAGAAACAATAAGGAGTCATAGATGGATGCAAATTGCCAAATCCAAGGGGGTAGAGGATATTGGCCACATGGAGAACAAGCTTAGAGAAATGGATAGGGAGTTAAGTGTTGTAAGACATAGAGAGACAATCACAAGAACACACTTGGAAATAGAAATTGCATTACTTAGAGGACAACTGCAAGAGAGGGAGACACAACTAGCATGCATGGAAAGCTAGTCATTGGAGGCACTGCAGTGTGCAACACTGGCAAAATCATATGGATTATACCTCAAGGACCAGTGGCTATAGTTTCAAATCAAGACTTTGGCATAGAGAAGCACAATGCATTTCCAAGATTATAGACAATTTATGGACCTAAGTGACCAAATTTTAGCAGAAGACAAGACAAAGATAGCAGAGTTCTATTTGAATAACATGGCCCTCACCAATATGAACATATGGGACCCCAATGCTAGGCTATGGGACTTGCAACTGATGGCCATGGCATCATGGATGAATCATGATGAATTAAGGGCAGGGAAGATAAGGAAGTTAATGATAAAAGAGCAGAATGAGCCCTTGATGATCAGAGCTGGGCCATCAGACCCCATGTCTCTTGTCAGCACACACCAGCTGCTTGCAAATAATCCCCAAATTTCCCCTAAGTATATCAATGATCAAGCTCAGGCCATTGCACACTTTGAGGACATGGAAAGGTTACTTGGGGAAGACTATATTCATGCTTGTATGAGGAGGTAGAAAACTCTACCACACTGTCTGCAACTCGAGTATCACTTCCCAACAAGGATGAAAGAAGCATTAAGGAGAGTGCCACTGTACAAGCGCTCTATGCATAATTTGAAGGTCAATTGGATAGGCCTCAAATTGAGTCCCCCACTGCTGCTAGGCCTGCTGGAAGGTAGAAAAAAGGGAGAATAACAACAGTAGTGGGAAGAGGTGGATAGAAATGTAGGATTCCATGACAAATAAGAGGGCCTCACATTAGAAGCATGGGATGTCAAGGAGGCCATCAGGACCATCAAAGATGAGGAGATGGATTGAGTTGCTCAGAGGATGAGCAACACCTTCAGTAGGGGGGTGATGATTAGCCCCATTGGGTAATTATATGGGCTCATTTTCCCTCCTAACTTAGATTAATCCACCATTCTCATTAGTTTATTGCATGCTTTTTTATTATATTTATGTTAATATAGTGAGTTGGGTTGGTCATTATTCCATGGAGTCTAATGTGTGTTTAATGCAGATTTTTGGTCAATTTTGGAGATAAAGTGAAAGATTTAATGGACAGTTGGCAGCAATAATTTGAAGTAGACAAGGGAGAGAATTATAGGATGGTATCCCCCTCATTTATGACTCCCCACTTTGAATTCTCCATCATGCAGCTCAGAGCACAAGCAGCCACATTAATGCACTAAAGAGGTAGCCAAGCAAGTGGAGGATAACTTATCTCAAGTTTTGGGAGCCAAGCCTCCCTGATTTTAAGGAAACTGTTGGGAGCTTTAGTTGTATAAGTAGAAAGGCCTAGGGCTTCATTAGGTTGTTGGAAGTTAGTCAAATTTTTGAATTTTTATTGTAGCTTTGCTCTGCTCAACTTCGAGCTTACTTTGTTGACAGTTTCATGTAATCCTATTATTATTTTGATAATAAAGATTAAGTCCTTTTCGAGCTAGCACTGAGTTACCTCAGAGGGCTGAAGCTCTTGGGTTAGGGCCCAATCCAATTAGCCAAGCTCCTCTTGTTTGTATTTATATGTTTTGTTTCAGTTTATAGATTAGTTGTTGTTAAATAAATTTCTCTCTTGGTTAAGAACAGGTTACTTTTGGTGTTTTAGAAGGTAGTTTCCATTTAATTTTTCTATAGCAGGTTGGACAGTGATAGAAATACATACAAAAAATCCATCAATAGATCCTTGGCCTCCTTTCCTCCCTTTGGGACCATGAACTGAGGCCAAGACCCTCTTGCTGCCACAAAAAACACAGATTTAACTTTTCCATAGGATTTCTAATGTTGCAGTTTGTTAGAAGGTTAATGCTTTATTGTAGATCTCTTTCACCATGCTCATTTCTTTCTTGCAATAAGTTTCCTTCCATGCTTTCTCTCATTATAGAATTTCTTAGCATTTACTTTTCTAGATTAGAGTTTAGACTAGCTTGATGTAAAATTCTGTTTCTTTGGTGTATCTAGTTTCCTTGCTTTCGTAATCTCATTGTTTGATTTTTAGTTATTTTGCAGTAGTTATCTTCTCATAATAAGTCATCCAAGAATCCATCACCATCTCTCTTTGATCTATCTTTCACAGGTCACCCAAGGATCCTCACAAATCTGCCTTAATTTTCTGCACTTTTCCCATAGACTTTCCTCTCTTTCCTTGAAACAATCTGACCATATTTCTCTCTCCCAATCATTCTTGATAGACCCTAGACACCTTAACACATCATTCTATCCTTCAGATACCTCTTCCACCCACTTTCCTACCTTCAAAAACTCCAAAACAACTCTCGTCATCCTCCTATAGACCTCTTGTAGATCCCCTGCAGCCTCTTGTAGATTTTCCTGTAAGCTTATTTTTGAAGTCTGATTGCTGGAAAAGCCTCCAGAAAGCCACCTGAGCCATCCTAGGACCCCTCTACATCATCCTACACCTCTGCAAACCCTAAAACTTCCCTCCATCACCACTGTTACCGGGAAATCTAGTGTCCACTCGAAGCTGCTAATCCCACTAATACTGGTAGCTATCTTAGAAACAAACTAACTAAAACTACTTTCGCTTTCCTTTATGAGAAGTAGATAAGAGGGGAAAAAAGCATACCAACCTCATTCTTGCACTTGCTTCCTTGCTTGGTTCCTCTCCCTTCTGAAAGATCTTTGCCACCCCTTCCTCGCTTCAGAGAGCCCCTATAGAGTCAAAGCAACATAACACTATTGAAGTACAGAGATCTAAAATCATAAACAATATAGGACCAAATATATATTGACCACACAAATGCATATATCATCAAACACACAATAATGTGGAAGAAAACTCGAATAGATTTTTTAATAGAAAGAATAACAAAGAGGATTACAACGCATTGATCTGACCCATCGTCATCCTCCTAGCATGAAATCCCTTCCTCACCTCATGAAAAGCTTAGATCACCCAACACTATGATGTTCCACCAAGAAACCAATAGGACTTCCTTACAAAATACAAGATTCCAGCCTCTGGATCTCTGTGATGAGGGATCCATATATAGATGTTTGCAGGGGGTGATTCAGCTTCTAGGATTTTGATTAGTGTCCTCTCTCTGATAGTTATTGGTTCCACTTGGAGATTCATGATCTCTTATTCATTCCTGGGAGAATTCAGAGAGGCAAGTATCACAGTAGAAGTTTCTGGAATATTCCATGATCATCCACCTTACAAACCGTCTCTGCCATTTGTCTACTCTCACCCATCACACCCTACATAAGGGCTTTTCAATATGCATCACACTTTTTGCACTGAGTAGGTGAGATGCATCGCACCCTTAGCACTGAGCAATCTGTATGGTCCAGTTTTGACCAGTTCTAAGAAATTTTCCATGGAGAACTTCTGGGAGATGATGTAATCAGCTGACCTTGTTCCTTTAGGGTGTGAAACAACACTTTTAGGGACTCAGAAGCCCTTGGTTTATGGACATATATGATTGGGGTTGCAGTGCCCAAATGTGTCTATAACAGTTTCCCCCAAAAGGATGAGGTCGTTAATCTTTTTATGTCGGGTGAAATGCTTTATCATCAGGATCTGAGGTTTTTCGAACTAGAAGGTGACCTGTAATAAGATACAATACAATACATTATCTTCATAATATTTTTCATGATCTAGTTGAGGCGGGCATTCCCATGTTCAGCTTTATAAATTCATTTTCATGTACATAGGACAGACAACCGTTTGTGTGGAAAACTGATGATTCTGATAGAGCCATCATCCTTTGATTCGGATGATCATTTGTGCAGCAACGATGTACATTTGATGCCTTCATTTTCCTGAATATATCGCAGCCCGGATGGATGAAACTAGATCCGGGGTCTTCAAACTTGTTCAATCTTCGCCCGAAGTACAAGTCGATCCATGTGAAAGGTGTTCTCGAGTCAAACATGGAAATACATCGCCTGATTACCAGCCAATGATGTAAGTTGTTAACAGGCACGAGAGGAATCACCAATAATGATGATGATCCTAAAGGTACTACAATACAATCCATGTGGTGTGAGAAAGGGACTTGGCATCGAACACCACATGGAATCTTTCGATCGAAGGCCATTGATGTAAACCTGTCGCTGAAAGTGAGACACTTGCCATTGAGGCATGCAAGCTTCAAAGTACTGAAAGGGTTGTTCCTAGGTCGACCTCTTGGATAATGAGCTGATGTCGACAAGAAGTGACCCGTCATAGGAGGGCCTTAATGAATCCCACATCTACGACACGGAACAGACAAAATGATGTTATGGAGGTGAAAATGATCTGATGATACAAGGTTCAGGGTGGCGGTCATGAAAGAATGGAGCGTGAATGTATTGCAGCGGATGAGACACAGGTGAATTCTCTGAGCGACTTCTCTTGAACATATAGGCGACACTGAAATGGACTGGTAGCATTAACCCAAAAGATGGATGGCATGATGGACCAATGGTAATATGACCAGTGAACAGAATAACCCAACCCGACTCAGACATGGAGTGAAAGTGTCATGTTCAAGAGCAACCTGCTACCGAAAAAGTTTCTTCAAGTTTTCTTCCCAATTTTTCCCGAGTCATTGCTGACCAGTACCTCTTTATTTTTATCAAGCTTGAGGAGGATAACATATGCTTGTTCTATAATTTTCCCTTTGGCCAAACCCGCTACTGTGTTTTAACGAGCCTAGCAACAATGAAACTCGTTCTTGTCTATATGGACAAGTTTGTCGCTATTGGTTTTAACAATTTTAATGACAAAGATAACTCAGTCCCTTTTCAATTTTAGAGAGTCTGAAAATGGATGGAAAGGAAACTCCAATAATCCTTTTTCATCATATAATCCCTTAAGTCCTAAAAAGTATAAAATAATATGAAAGGGATGAATTTTCGATAGTTTTAACAAGCCGAACAAGAAAAGCGCTCGATATTTTTGTGTAATAATTCCTCAGGTCCAAAAAGATTAAAATCTAGAGGAGGGATAGCACTTCGGATAGCTTTAACGAGTTGGAGAGGCCAATTGCTCGGAAATATTTTCATATTTTATGAGTCAGATGAAAAGAGCTTAAAGGGGACTTGTTTTTTGAGGAACGAGTGATATTTTCGGGTAGCAGCTGATTCCAGGTAAGGTTTGGAATTTTCCAATCACGACAGTGTCACAAGGATGGCTAACAGAATCACTTGTCACAGTTGTTCCTCAAAAGTGTAAACAATCAAGTGGAGGCATATGATCGGCTAAAACAGAGTGGAGGTGATGGTAAGAACACGACCAAGGCTCAAAAGCTGATGATAATGCATTCGCAGTGGTTATTTACCAGAGATAGGTTCATATTTTAATGAGCTTAAACTCTAGGAAACATTTTCTCATTGCTTAGGTTTAATTTTTAACGAGCTTGAACTTTGTGTAAAACTGCTCATGCCAGTCGTATAATAAGGATGTCCCATCGATAGGTTCCATTTTTATGGAGCTTGGACCACTTGAAGCTTTGCTTTGTATCCTTTCATTATGCAAGCTAGGAATGACCAATCCTACGAGTTTAAAGGGTTTGAGAATCTACAAACTAGGAAACTAAATGGTCATTCTTCACTTGCATGCAAAAAGGTTTGCATGCCCCCAAGTATAGTGAAATATATTTTCCAAGTTACCATATAGAGGTTCTTGCATTTTCATGATAGTTTCCATCCGCATAGCAAACAGAAACACTTCCTCAGCTTAGTCCAGTTGGAGAAAGGTGATTCTAGCTCTAATCACCTAACCTTGACGAGGGAACCTTATTCCGGTCTAATCCCATTTTCCTAGATGGACGGGTGTCGGACCAGTCATATATCCTTCGTGGAAACCTACCCTATACCCACAGTTTTCCTGCCGAAGTAGACCAGGGTGCATGCCCCCTGGGTTTTAGTCATGACCATCGAATTACTCGCGTTCTTCGAGTGAGCTGGGGAATGAAAGCTGGTCTATGAGTTAGACCACTCTACCTTCATGTGGAAAACACATTACTCTAAAGAGTGAGGAGATAATGGCTCCCATGCTATAAATATAGTCGCGCCCAAGGAGTATATTATAATCTAAAGGTCCTTGGACTATCATTACATTCATATAAACGGTTTTCCCTCTCAAAGTTATAGGTAAATTTGGAAGGATCCCTAACGGTCGACTGGTTCCTTTGTCGAAGCCTGTCAGATTTCGCATCTCAGGCAGAAGCAATGGCGAACCAATCACTTTCCAAGCAGTTGAGGAAAGGATACTCACAGAAGCCCCTTCATCTATAATTGTACTGACCATGACCATTTTGTAAGCTTGTACAATGATTCAGAATGGTACATTGGACGGTAGACGGGGTTTGCCTAGTAGATTCCAGTCGAAGGAAATGACTAGGTTGCTTGGAGGTGGGACCAAATAAACGGTCGGGTACGACTTTGACGAACTTCCTTCCTGCGGTAAAGGAATGGGTAGATTTCCCCCATGTTCATCAGAGTCTATGTTTATGAAAATAATTTGAACGATGTCATTCTCATTCTCTTCAGTGACTGTATCATCTAAAGATGGACCTTCCGAAGACAAGACTGGGTCGACTGACACCTCAACCTTTTGACTTTCATCTGGTGTGAATTCAGAGGGTTTATCTTCAATGATAGATGCTTCAACCGACCACAAATTTGTGTCAGTCGGATTTTCAACTAGCGATGGACTCGGCAAGAGTTTCTTGTACCCAAGAGGAAGTCGTAGCAGGGAAGCAGGGCGGTTATCCAATATTCTTTTAGCTTCGTCTAGGAAGGGACAATGGTGGATGACATGATTGCCTTCACACAGTTTACAAGGAAAATTATATTTTCCTTTCTGTCCAGAGACTTCGTTTTCAGTAGTTGATGGTGTACTCTCAACATGATCGTTAGAGGTTGACGACATCAGATTGTGCAAACGAGGAGACCAGCCCCTTAAGATCCAAGGGCTGCAAGGACAATCTCGATGATAGTGGTCTCCTTTGCAAATGACACATGGATATTTAGGTTTAAAAGATGTAGTGTGTGGATTTTCGCTAGATGATGCATGGTTTCCCCTCTTTGCCTTTGGCTCCTTCTTCTTCTTCTCCCTCTCCTTCCCTTTCTTCTTCTTTTTAGTTACTCGGTTTTTAGCTTTACTAGCTTCACGAAGCGAAGAGGAAGGAGGGGAGAGAGAAACAAGAGAAGCAGAAGGTTGGGGGGTAACTTTAGTATCATCTAGTTGCTGAGTTGATTGCTCAGGAATCGTAGTGGTTTGAACGACAGAGGTTGAGAAGAGCCATATTGGCAAACCAATTATTAGTCCTAGGAGGGACAATGTGGCCATATGAGGTGCACCAACATCTCCCCAAGAGGAGAAAGGACTAAGATTTCCCCCAAGGGGAAATCCTTGGTTGGTGGACTCCATTTTTCTCAACCTAAGACCAACAAGGGAACAGTGATGTTATTCCGATTAAAATAAATTTTAGATGCTTTGACACAACTTTCTTTTTCAATTTTCAAGAGTTGAGAAATAGCTAAAGATGACTGTAGTCGCCTTCAATTTTTAATGAGCCTGAAGTGACAAGTGCTCAGATGGACCTTTTCCTTTAAGGAGTCTAAAAAGGAATGAAAGAGACTACTCTGGAAATCTAGACAGAGGGATTACCAAACCAATCGAAAAACTGCAGAATACTTTTTACGGTACGACAGTCAATCTTCCCGAAAGTTGTGTTCAGTGCATTGCGATCGATAGGGCGACAGACACGACTTCTTAAGGATAAAGGATATAGCCTATTGCGGTCTCCCAATATATACTCGACAGTACGTGGGAGCACAAGTCTATACTAGCACTTGTCGTCTCAAAGAAGAGGAATCACCCAACCTACAATGAAAGCGATAGTTACCAGGCTTTACAATGCCGAAATATGTCTCTAGCCTAGACTTCTAAATGTTGTGCGTTAGGTTCCAAAGAGTTTTTATGTTCATTGAATTTATTTTACAGTTGATCTTTCTTAAGAAGTTTTCCTTTTAGGTTCACCGTGTGATGTAGATATACAATTCCTAAAATGCAATCTAAGATGATAAACAATCGTTTAATCTTCTTTTTTGCAATGAAAATCCTAGCTACTAAGGAAAGAGAAATGAGATTCTTTCAACATAGAGCAAAGAGCACACACTAGATGCACTCTCCTAAATCAAAATCAACAAGCAGTCTAAATGCAAATGCACATGCATGTATTTTTTTTCCGCCTTCTTAATGTGTGAATGAAAAAAAGAATGTTGAGTACAAATTCAAATTATCTTTTCAAAGCGGCAGTACTAACAATTTTTTCTTCAAAATACGAAAGGAAGACAATGACGACACTTTGCGATTTTGAATTGAAAAATGCTTTCGACACTTGGAAAAACTACTAATTCAAACCAAATACAAGAGTAGCAGTATAATCGACCATCAATAATAATAGGATTCTTTTCTTTGACTGAAAACTACACTTGCGACACTTCCAAATCAAAAGATGACAGTTCGATTAAGCTACTTCTTTGTAAAAGAGAACTGTAAATGGCGCACAATACATAAGAACATTCACAATTCTTTGTACAATGGAGGCAGAAGCATGCAAAGGAAGAGAGTTTCCACAGTGGTATACTGATCACAGACAACAAAACTCCTGAATAAAGCTGAAGAGAGTGAAGAAAAACCAAAATCTGGAGAAAAAATTAGCCTTTTCTGATCAAAGCACCTGTAACATAGGGAAATAGGGATGCATCTCACCTACTGCACATGGGAGGTGCGATGCATCCATATTTCCTTGAAGAGAGGGTGCGATGGTACAAGGACGAGACTTTACTTGGTTTTTGGTCACAATTTGCAGCTCAGTTCAGGGATTTAGGCCGAGCTAATGATAGTCAGTAAACATAAATCACAGGGGTTGATCTAATGAGGTTACTTGTGCCACCACCAGGGAAATTAGGATGTTTACAAATCGATTGTTCAGTTTATAAACAAAACCCGGAGATAGACTGAAGTAGCATTGATCTATTGTGCACTTGCATAGAAAATGCAGTTCGAAGGCTAGCTGGCTTGACTTCAGGATCCGTCTGTAGTTTATAAAGTAAACAAATATAGACAAGCAAACAAGCTAATGTTTCCCCAATGGAGTCGCCATTTTGTTACCGGAAAATCTTGTGTCCACTCGGAGCTACTATACCCACTAAGACGGGCAACTATCTTAGAAACAAACAAACTAAAACTACTTCCACTTTCCTTTATGAGAAGTAGATAAGAGGGGAACAAAGGATACCAACCTTAGTCTTGGACTTGGTTCCTTGCTTGGTTCCCCTCCCTTCTAACAGATCTTTGCCACTCCTTCCTCGCTTCAAACAGCCCCTGTAGAGTCAAAGCAGCATAACACTATCTAATTATAGATATCTACAATCATAAAAAATATAGGACGAGATATATATTGACCACACAAATGCATATATCATCAAACATACAAGAATGTGGAGGAAAACTCAAATAGCTTTATTAATAGAAAGAATAGCAAAGAGGATTACAATCCATTGATCTGACCCAGCGTCATCATCCCAGCATGAAATCCCTTCTTCACCTCATGAAAATCTTAGATCACCCAACACTACGATGTTCCACCAAGAAACCAACAACGCTTCCTTACAAAATACAATATTCCGGCCTCTGGATCTCTGTGATGAGGGATCCATATATAGATGTTTGCAGGGGGGTGAGTCACCTTCTGGGATTTTGATTAGTGTCCTCTCTCTGATAGTTCTTGGTTCCACTTGGAGATTCATGTTCTCTTACTCATCCCTGGGCAAATTCAGAGAGACAAGTGTCACAGGAGAAGTTTCTGGAAGATTCCATGATCATCCACCTTACAAACTGTCTCTGCCATTTATCTACTCTCGCCCATCGCACCCTACATAAGGGGTTTCCAGTATGCATCGCACTTTTTTCATTAAGCAGATGAGATGCATCGCATCCGTGGAACTGAGCAGTCTGTATGGTCCAGTTTTGACCAATTCTGAGTAGTTTTCCATGGAGAACTTCTGGGAGATGATGTAATCAGTTGACCTTGTTCCTTTAGGGTGTGAAACACCACTTTTACGGACTCAGAAGCCCTTGGTTTATGGAAATATATGATTGGGATTGCAGTGCCCAAATATGTCTATAATAGCCACCAAATCACTACCACATTCACGAACAAATAAATTACATGCATGACAATTCCACATAAAAATACATAAAAAAATCCAAAACGATGTTTTTTTCTCATTTCCTTCTAGAAATAGCTTGAGTAGATGTTGTTTACTTCCTAGATTAAGTAATGGCATTCATTTCATGGTTTTTCGTCTCTCTTTCTGTAAAAGTAGGATTAGTTGGTTAAGCAGGGTTTGTTAGGTTTACTTTACATTTCACTCTTCCTTTCCTTTCTGCAAGTAGAGTAGCTTCTCTAGAGTAAGCTTTCCTTTCTTTCATCACATATAGAGCTTCTTCTAGAATCCATAGAAGTTGTCTTGAGATTCTAGTGATCTTGCACCAGCTGACCAAGTGACAGCCTGTAGTAATAACTAGTACTTGTGCATACGACACCGTCGCTTCCAAGTTTGTTACAAACTACCGAGTTGATAAAAGTAAAGTAGGAAGCCCAGGAGTTGTAGCATTATTGCTGCAATACTAGTGCTCACCAAGGACCCTGATAGGTCATTCAACATCTCAACAAGGATTTCAGGTGGACCCAAACAAAAAATAAATTCATCCAAAAGGTACCACCTCTGCAAAAGTAGAGAGATTTCAGGAGTTTCTTAGGGTTCATTGGATACTATCGAAGGTTCATAAAGGACTTCAGAAAGTTGGCCTCTCCTTTATTTGGGTTGTTGGCCAAGGATTCTGAGTTTATATGGTCAAAAAGCTATCCAGAGGCCTTAGACATTCTAAAGGGTAAATTAACCACTACACCAATTCTCCGAGGCCCAAACTGGGCCCTCCCTGTTCATATTCATGTCGACGCCTCACATAAAGCCATAGGAGTAGCCTTAGGTTAGGTAGAGGAGAAACAACCCTATGCCATCTATTTTATCACTAAGAACTTGTTAAAGGCTAAGCTAAATTATACAGTGACCGAAAAGGAACTCCTGGCTGTTGAGCATTCATTAAACAAATTTAGACATTACATTACAATATATCAAACATTTGTGCATACTAACCATGCTGCAATCAAATATTTAATGAACAAATCAAATGTGAATGTTCAAATTATAAGGTGGTTTCTTTTATTGCAGCAATTTGATCTAACCATTGTTGAAAAGCCTGGGAAAGAAAATGTTGTTGCAGATTTTTTATCTAGGGTGAATCTGCCTGCAGGTGAAGAAGGAATGGTGGATGACCAGTTATCAGACGAGCACTTGTTTGCTATTTCAGTTCTCTCTTCATGGTTTGTAGATATAGCAAACTATTTTGTATCAGCACAGTTCCCACCAAACTTGCCCTCCAAAGAAAATAGCAAGATAGTTAAGAAGAGTGCCCACTTCACCTGGATTAGGGGCAACCTTTTCAAACTTGGCCCAGATAAAATCTTGAGAAGGTGCGTAAGGGGAGAGGAATTTTTTGACATCCTTCTGACCTATCATGATGGGCCTTGTAGAGGTCACTTTGCAGCAAAGAGGACAACATTCAAAGTGTTACAAGTAGGCTATTATTGGCCCACTCTTCATCAGGATGTGAAGAAGTACATTAGTCAGTGTGATTGGTGCTAGAGGATGGGAGAGCCTAGTCTAAGAGATGAAATGACCCTACAACCTCAAGTGACTTTCAATCCATTTGACAAGTGGGGCATGGACTTCATTGGACCTATCAACCCTCCTTCAAAGAAAAAACAATTCATTATTGTGTGCACTGATTATTTGACTAAGTGGGCTGAAACTAGGCAATTAAGGTAGCAACATAAGAGAAGGTGGTTGAGTTCCTAAGGGAGAATGTATTCTACAAATTTGGGTACCCAAGAGAGCTAGTCACAGACCAAGGCAGCTAGTTTACCTCCAACATGATTGAAGAACTACTCAACCATCACAAAATCAAGCATAGGACCTCCACTCCCTATCATCCAAAAGCTAATGGAAAAGTGGAGGTGACCAACAAGGCATTGGAGAGCATCTTAACCAAGGTAGTGAGCAGCAACAGGAAGGATTGGGAAGAGAGACTAGTTGAGGCCACCTGGGCCTATAATACAACATGGAAGACCACCACTAGATTTATACCCTATGAGATGGTCTATGGGAAAAAGGCTTTGATGTCAATTGAGTTTGAATATAACACAATAAGGATGGCATCCCAACTCGATTTCGATCTCAGTCATGCAAAGAAAGAAAGATTGTTCCAATTGAATGGCTTGGATAAATTCAGAATGTAGGCCCTCCTACATACAAAGATAGTTCAGCTTCATAGGAAGATCTAGCACGATAAAAATATTAAGGAGAAGAAATTTCAAGAGGGCGATTTGGCATTGTTATATGATTCTAGGTATAAATACTTCAAGGAAAAGCTAAGGACAAGATGGCTCAGACCTTATGTGTTGGAGAGATGCCATGATAATGGTTCAGTGCAAATCAAAACTATAGATGAAGAAGCCATTCCATTGCGTGTTAATGGACACTGATTGAAGATGTACAAGAGGCCTTTATCAAAGCAAGATTTCATTGATAATATAAATAAAACAATGATGATGGTAGAGCAAGTTCCAGCTCCTCCCTCATCAAGTCACTAAGTAAAAAAGAAGGGACTCAGGTGAAAACCTCCATGAGGCACCTGAGTCCCATCTTTGGGTTGAAAACCTCGTGAGGCAGCCCAATGATGAAAAAAAGTAGAAAGAAGAATAAGAAGATACCTGGGTGAAAACCTTATTTGAGGTGGCCAGGGCAAACATCTAGGGTGAAAACCTTTCTGAGGCACCCTAGCTATTTTTCAAAAAAGAAAGAAAAAAAGAGAGAGAGAAAAAGATATAATTGTTATTTGTAGGTGGGCGAGAAAGACAGTCAAGGAGCAAAAAGAGGATCCAAAGGGAGCCCTGCCTCACACCAATCCATCTCCTCCACTCCTTACCATGCATGCCTCCATCATTTCTATCGTTTTCCACTCCACTGCTTCAATTTATGCGTAGATTGTGTATTCTACAGGATCCCCTATATTCCCATAGGATCCTCTAAAAACCTACAAGATGATCATGTAGGAATAACAGTGGCCCGGAAAACCTACAGGAAGCAATCCGAGGGCACATGGTAGGTTTGTTAAGTCCCTAAAATTCATCCTAGACATGATCTAACCCCTCACCCTGTCCATTATCATCATCCCTGAACTTACCATTCAAATCAAAAGGAGATCAATTTCTGACAATTATGAAAAAAAGAAGGAAAAACAGAGGAGAGTAAGAGCATTACTTGAATGTCCCTTGCTCCACACACACTCCTACTCCCTCTGTCCATTCATTGTACCATCCTCACAGCCCAACCAGCAACATGATTAAGGAATTCTGAGGGAGAAGCAGCTACAAGACATCCTGTAGGAAATCCTGTAGCAGCCTATCCAACAGGATGTCAATCATCAACTACAGGTCTTCACTAGGATGATCCAAGAGCTCAACAGTAGTAGCAGCATTATATCTTTAGTCACAGACACCTGCAAAAGCCAAGAAAACATTAGCAGACATCAAGAGGAGGAAGAAGGATGACCATGCAGAAAGTAAATAACGCAAATCCTCTGATCTTCGACAATTGCAATATGGCATCGAAACCAGAGGTAAGTATCTCACTCACTCACTCATATGCATCATCTGATCAAAATTTGTAAGGGTTACAAGATAGTTAGTTTATAAGTGAAAAGGTGGCCAGTTAACTTGGCCACCTTCGTTCACTCATCACATGCAAGATCGGGTGTCCTCTCACACGTGGCTCTAGTCAACTTAAAGACAAAAGAGCAGTAGGACAAGAAGTGGTTAACTATGGATCTACGAGGTGGGCGTTGATTACAAGGAGTGGAAATGATGAGGTGGTAGTGGGGACCAATGGTCCAAAAATGACAACGTACCTATGCTGCCAAGCACACCACCTCACCCCGAAACACCATAAAGGGAAATAAAACATCATTTGGATGCACTCATGCATCCCACCTCCTCGAAACTCCCTCACTCAAGTCTCTCATAACTCTGGCCACCCACCGAAAGTAAGGATCCATCGTTCTGCAAGAGAATTTCTATAGGAGCATGCACAAGCATTCCTATAGGAACAATCTACAGGATATAGTCTTTAGGAGCAATCTACAAGATACACAGAGGCAGTCTGTAGGATAGGCAGAGAAGAGATCAAGAGGGGATATCACAGGAATTGTCCACTACCACCATTCTAAAGAGGTAGGCTATAAAAATCCATCCCCATTTACAAGAAAATGAACTAGAAATCCTCTAAAATCTAGTGAATTTAGCAATTGTGGGAGGTGAATTACATACACAGTAAACTTTGTTTTCCTCCTTAATTTAAAAATTTTGTGTAAACCCTCTCATTTTCTCCTCAAATGTCACAAGAAAGATGACAGGAGGGTTTAATCGAAGAGAACCCACAAACACTGTGAGGATACAACAACACCCCCAAGTGCTTAAAATCTTTACATGACACAAGTGGATGCGGTTTTTCGAGACATTCATGGGGTATGATGATGTGGTGGCTCAATAATTTGCTTATTCCCTCACTCCACACAGTAGAATCCATGAAAATGTTTTAGTTAGAGGCCTCACTATAGATCTCACCCCAGAACTCATCACTAGGGTCACCACACTTCCCCTAGGAATTCCATGGAGAAAAGAAGACACAGCAGGCAGTCATGTGGCAAAAAGGAAATTCTGTTTAGAGGGTGAAGAACCCACAGGATAAAAATGGAGAAGGCAGGACAATTTTCCATGCCCATGGAATGAGGTAGGCTACCAACTCATCAAATATATCTCATGTGAGGGTAGATATAATGTTATTTATGGCTACCATTTTAGAATCCTTGAAGAATTAAGATTTGGGGTAGAAACACCAGTTCACCAAAGACTTAGCATACCCTATTTCTTGATGCAATCACTCATAGACTCCAACAACAAAGTAAAGGAAGGGAATTCCAAAAAATTGGCTCACCATGTGTTGTTCAGGATCCTCATTGAGGATGCCCTCCAAAACCTCAGAATCCCTATAACATGGTCAATCTTCAGAGACTTGCCAGCAGAGGATGACATCAAAACCCTCACTTATGATGTTAGTCCTTCTCTTAGTGAGGAGGAGGCAAAACAGGAAGAAGAAGATATAAAGTTAGATAAGGATGAGATGGATGAAGAAGAAGAAGTTGACACAAAGGAACATGATGAAGCAGAAGAAGAAGAAGAGGGAGAAGAAAAGGAAAATTATGATTAAACAGAGGAAACTAAGGAAGAAACTAATGTGGAGGAGGAAGAACAACAAGTGGAAGGAGACAAGAAAGACAAAGAGGAAGGCATTGACACAGAAAAGGAAAAGCACAAAGAGGAGTCACCTAGGGTGTCTCCAAAGGCTACTGAGAGGGAGGTAGTAGCTGCCCTCACTGCTATCAGCACCCCAGTCAAGAAAAAAGGGAAAATAAGGAGGCAATCCCCACTATATTTCAGAAGAAGAAAGAGCACAAGAATCAAACAAGGAAAGCCACAAATATGCACAAAAATTCCTTTTGAGATTGAAGATTCCCCTACACCAAGAGACAAAATGCCTTCCCCCAAGTCACAAATTACCTATGTAAGGAGGCCGAGTACTAGATCAGCTTCCTTAAAGGGTAAGGCCATCCTACAGGATCCACAACAAAACCTACAAGAAGCAAAAACAGTCCTAAAGGATACTCTACAAAAACTACAGGAAGCACATAAATTTGAAGGCAAGGTAGGGGAGTAACAAGAAACAAAAGAAGAAGACCCTGAAACAAAATAACCAAGACCCCAACCTAACCTAGACTCCTACTACCGTTTTATTGAAGGAGGCAGGGTGATACCTCAAAAATTTTCCATCCCATTGTTTTTCGAACTTGAGAAGGAGAAGGCCAAAACCCACCGATGGATGCAAATCATCAAGTCAAAAGGGGTGGAAGACATTGGACACATGGAAGAGAAACTCAAAGAAATGGGTAAAGAGCTAAGTGGCTTAAGGGAGAGAGAAGCAATAATGAGAGATCAAATTGAGAGGGAAAATGCATGGTTGAGGGAACAGCTGCAGGAAAGGGAGAACCAACTAGCATGTATGACCAACCTCTCCTTGGAGGCCATCCAATGTAGGATTCTAGCTAAATCCTATGCTTTGTACCTTAAAGAACAATGGCTACAGTTTCAGATTAAAAAACTAGCACAAAGGGGCACCATGCCATTTCAGGACTACAGGTAGTTTATTGATCTTTGTGATCAAAGTACACTAGAGGATAGGGACCCTAATGCCAAGCTAGAAGATCTACAATTAATGGCATTGGCATCATGGATGAACCATGAGGATTCAAGGGCTGCAGAGATGAAAATAATATTGGCTAGATAGAAAAATGAACCTCTTTTCATCAAAGCTGAACAATCAAATCCCATGGCCCTAATCAACACTCATAATCTGATTGTAAATGATCCTCAGCTAGCATCTAGATATCTTGCTACCCAAGAGCAAGAAATTTCACATTTTAAAGATATGTTTAGGCTTCTAGGAGATGATAGTATACATGCATGCCTAAGGATATGGAACACACTGCCACACAACTTGAAGATTAGAGAATATCACTCTCCTCAAAGGTTGAGAGAGGCACTCAACAGGACACCTATGTATAAGAAATCAATGCAAAGGTTGAAGGTCAATTGGATAGGCCTAGAAATCAGTCCACCACTACTCCTAGGGATGCTAGAAGGAAGAAACAAAGAGGAGGAAATGAGGCAATGGGAAGAAGTAGAAAAGACACAGGCTTCTATGAACAAGAAGAAGAGACCACAACAGAGGGATGGGATGTCAAAGAGCCTACCAGAGTCATGAAGGACATGGAAATTGACAGAGGATGAGCAAACTTTCAGTAGGGGGTGATGATGAGCCTCATCATTAGGTAATTATATGGGACCTAATTCACCTCCTAGCTTAGTCAAACCAACTATTCTCACAACTTATTGCATACTTTTGATTATATTTTGTTTGTGAGATGAGTTAGAGTTAGATATTTTGTTTTGCGGTCTAATGTGAATGTAATGCAGGATTAAAGGATAACAGCAAGGAATTTTGGCGAAGACCTTGGTCAAAAATCGAATGGGACAAGGGAAAGGAATTATAGGAGGTAAATCCTCCTCATTTACTACCCCTCCATTTGAATATTCCTCCATCAACTCGGAGTGCAAACAACGAAATCATGAGGACTAGAAGGCAGCCGAGCAAGTGAAAGAAAAATCACCAGTTTATCTCGAGTTTGGGAGCCGAGCCTCCCTAATTTTAAGGAAGTCGTTGGAGACTTCAGATGTATAAGTAGAGAGGCATAGGACCTCAGTAGGATTCAGATTTTTTATTTTAAAACTCTATCCCATTTTCAAGCTGCAAGACTTGTGACAGTTTTTTATGTAATCCATGGTTTTGATAATAAAAATGAGTTTTTTTTTGCGCTAGCACTGAGCTAACTCAGAGGGCTGAAGCTCTTGGTTTAGGGCCCAACCCTAGCAGTGAAGGCTCCTCTTTATTGTACATGTATACTAGCATAGATTCATGGTTTACTTGTTCATTGGCTTAAGTAGTTGCATTTCCATTACACCATTGTAGAGTAGATTGGTTGTATTTTAGTTTGCTTCCATTTGTGGCTTCTTTAAATTAGCATGTTGTCAAGGAGAAAAATATCACCGTAAGGTTTTCAGCAGGTGTCTCAGCCTCACCTCCTCCCTCTAGGACTATGACTCTAGGAAGAGACCCTTCAACAACCCCAAAAACATAGATTTCTAGTTCTTGCATGAGCTTTGGAGTTTGTTATCTTGATTCAGTACTTGTTTCATTTCATTGTCATATTTTTCCATTACTCTATTTCTGCAATAAGATCCCACTCATGTTCTCATTTCTTTCAGCACTTTCTTCATGCATAATGTGGGCAATTGGTTCATGCTTTTCGAGTTTATGAAAATGTATCTTGTTGCATAATTCTTGGAAGACACACATGTTTTAAGCACTACAAGTATTTTAGGAGGAGGTATAAAATTCATCACCAACATCCATCTTCCACCTCATCCACCTCAACCATCTCTTGTTCCACGATCACCCTCACTAGTTTTTTTGTCCTTTTTTATTGAAATTACCCTAGACACTTTGAGTGAATCTAGCCATCTCTTCTCTTGGATATTGACTCTTGAGTGTTCCTAGACCTTCTAACACCCTATCCCACTCATCGCACACCTTTATCAAGCTTCCCAGCTGCACCAACACCTCACAATGATCTCTCGGCTACATCCTATAGGTTTCCTGTAGGTTTCCTGTAATTCCTACAGGATCATCCTACAGGTTTCAAGTACATCCTATAGGTTTTCTTGAAACGGCCTGTTTTGAGGCCGAATTGATGGGGAACCTCTAGGAAGTCACAAAAGCCTCCTAGGACCCTTCCACATCATCCAACCACTTCATAAACCTTCTAGCCATCCTCAACCACCTTCCATCCACCTGTCACATCCATAAGAACAATTAAATTGCATGCTTGATTTTACCAAAGAAAACCAAAAAAGTGAAAACAAATTTAGTTTAGTTTTCTTACTTGCACATTAGTATGGTTTGATGCTCTTTATTTCTGTAACTTAGATAGCAGCATTAAGTTATTGTTGATTTACCAATTCTTCTTAGCATAACTGTTTAAATGGTTAATTAGGATATGGTGTGATTTACCATTACATGTTGTTTTCCTCGTGACTGCAGTGGAGTAGCTCTCTTAGAATAAATTTTCTCTTATTCCATCAAAGAATCAAGCTTCTTATGACTCTATAGAAGTGTGGCTTGGAACCCCAGGTGACCTGAAAATGGGGCTCTTAGGCTTCCTGTCTAGCTTACAATAACCTCTCCCACTTCCACAGTTTGAATTTTCCCAAGTCTTTAACAATTAACCAATGCGGAATTAAGAAATGCTTGAAAATATGGGTGTATGCTTCTGTTTTATTAAACTGATTATGTGTTGTAAATTAATGTGCTGAAAATGATATATAAATGCATATAACAGTAAATAATGCAGCGATAAAGAAGATACATAAAAAACAATATTAATTTGGAGTTCACCCATAACTCTTGGGCTATGTCTCCGTGAGCTCTAGTTAATTCAACTAGGCTCTCTGGGATTTTGATGTAAGTCTTTTACAAGCTCTTTCACTCAACTCCTACTATTCTACACATGAATAGTGGGATCAAACACCATTTTATCCACCTCGGCTCTTGAAGCTCTGGCTTTTGGCTTTTGGTTCTTGGCTCTTGGCTCTGGCTCTTTGGCTCTTGGTTCTGGTTCTTGGCTCCAACTCTAGCTCTTGGGTTCTTTGGCTCTCCACTCTAGCTTCTTTCTACCTTCTGCAACCTTCACGCTCTCTGGCTTTTCACTTGAACTTCAAGTGACCCCAAAGGCTCCCTCAGCTGCACTTTCACTTCTGCACTGCCTCCTTGGCTTCTGCTTTACAGCAAAACCCCAAAAACACCTTCAACAACAACTCACAACAACTTGGCCACCGTTCAACAACCCAGCAGCCCTCTGTCTTTGACATTCATGGCTTAAAAGCCAAAACATGATGCCTGTTGGTTTTCCCTTTCAAACTCTCTATCTTCCTGCCACAATCCATTCAAATCTTGCCTCTCGGCGTTAGCAATCATTGCTAAATGCCTTCAAGGATGAATGCCACCTATTTGGTAATAGAAAGGGTCTATCAACACTTGCAATCCTTTGTATCATTCACTCTGTGTTAACACAGGAAATGCTGTAAAACATGGGAAAATCCGCAGAAACACACAGTCCCAGACTTCAAAGTTTTATAATCATGCTTTATATCCCTATCAGGTCTACTTGGGGATCGCTATCGCAATTGAAATTGGCCTGTCCATAGGTTTCCCCTTTGTATTTTTAAAATACGTTAATACATGGAAAATAACGTAAATATGGCTTTGGAAGATTTGAAATTATATATATTTCCATTTCAGAACCCTTTCAGGTCCGGTTTACATCGCATCGGTGCTCCCCTTTATATTTCACTTGATAAACGAAATACATGAAAACACGTTAAAAATGCCAACAGACGGATTTGAAATCTTATGAAATAGCGTTTATATATCCATTGGGTCTATAATATTGCATTAGGCATATAATATATAACATATTTCCCCACTCCATTGTGTTTGCCGATCGTGATCCGCTGATATCGGGGATCGTGGTATCGCATCGGCCCGGTCCATCGCGCTATGCCTCCAACTGTCCCCCGACTACCTTTGCCAATCCACCTGTCACCGCCGATGCGATATGCCGATCGGATCTAGACCGTTGATCAGCCAGATCCGACGGCCCCTGTGAAACCACTATTAAAGTCTCTGATTGCCTCATTTTTAAGGTTTTCTTCAAGTTTTTAAGGCCTGATAGTGTAATGCGATATGTCCAAGACTTCTCCTTTTGTGCTTGTTTTTCCCTTTTGGGAGATTTGGAATACTTAGAGGGCTTTTAGACCCAGATTTCACGGGATTTTTTCCTCTTTTTCCTTTGAAAAACAAGGGAAACTTCATTTTATGATAGCTTTCCCATCTGAAGTTCATTTTCGCCCATTTAAGTTGCGTTGGATTCAGAATGGAGGGATCCCTGCAATGAGACTATGTCTGAGAGTAGCTTGCAATTTTCATTTTCCTCTAATTTACAAAGGATTTGTGCCATTTGGCACCTTTCACCTCTTGCATGAAGTCTTTTAGACTTAGAGGTTTATCCAGGATCCATTTTTGGATCACACCTTCCCACTAAAAGAACTTTTGGTCTCAAAAATACTGATATACTAATCTGCATAGTAAATGAGAGTGACTCACCCTCTTCTTTCAGTCTCCCTATACTTGCCTTTGCATAGTGCGTCTAAAACAAAGTTTCTGACCACTTCCCTTCTCTGGATGGGCTGGTCTTCCTGAGAAGAATTGTCTTCCTTCTTGCCTTTCTACAAAACTTCTATTGAAATGGTCATAGAAGGTAGTTTGAGCTTCTTTGCCTTGATCATTCATCCAAGGTGGCTCAACAAATGTTAAGTATATCTGCTCCACAAAACTTTTCATTTGTACCTTCTTGACAATCTACCAACAACAATTGTTAACAATAGCAAGCATATAGACAACAACTGGATGGACTAAACTCCTGCTTCAACAAAAGAAACAAATTTCACATCTTGTGAACACCTCCATGTCTTACATCTCCATACAAATGATGGACTAGACAACAAGCCCACAAAACATGCCTTTAAAGCAAATGACTCTTCATGTCAAGCATGTAGAAAAAGACCATTAGGAATCTTTTTCCATAAGATGAAACTTTCATCATTATCTCCATTTGGAGACCAAGTTAACTTCTTTCAAGTCAACATGGCATCACATGGAATGCATGCATTTCATCCCTCAACTTTCACTTAAGCACACTGTACTTTCGAAACTGAAATGAAATATAATGTAGATGCATCAATAGACATGCAATCTTAATCGGATAAGAACTCTAATTTTTCCTTACCAGTCCCTTTCAAAGGTACTACCTTTACCTTCACATTAGCATCATCATATGAATCATTTTGAGACACATCATTCATGGATCTTCACTTCCATTTCTGCCATCTTCTCTTTCCACTTTCTTCAACGTTGGTGGAAGCATTGTCGGATTCAGTGTCCAACACTTTGCAACAAGATGTCCTTGTTTATGGCAATAAGTGCACTACATGTGCATCCTCTTGATAGCATGATTTTCCTTATCCAATGGACCTTTGGTTGCTTACTTATTTTCCTTCTTCTGCTTCCTGTATGCAACCATTCTCTTCCAACATCTAGAAACATCATGGTTATCCAAACCACAAAAGGAATATGCAACTTTTTCCCCATACTTATGTGGAAATTTATCATGCTTTGCAAAATCAAAAGTAATATGTTTAGAACTAGATATATACCTACCTCTTTCACCTTCATTGCCTTCATGAGGAGGTGAAGCAAATGAAGAAGTGGCTCCCTTTGGAACACCATCAAACTCTTCAAGGTTGTTAGAGTCTCCCCAAATCTCTAGTTCAAGTGTGTGATTCTGAACACCTGCATCCTGCAATTGATGTTTCAAGCTATTGTATTCCTCTTGGATACAATCTTCACACTTCTGAGGTAGAGGACATGAAATGAAACTCCTCCTTGGGACTGTTTCAATGGATTTCATGGCAGCTTTGGAATTCTCTCCATATGACTATCCATAGCCAAGGCCCAAATATTTAGGCCTTTCCTCACCCATTATTGGTTCAACAATACCTTGTGCATGCTTTCCTAAGCCCTTTCCTTCATAGCCCATCTTTGACATTACCTTGGAACCTATGCCTTTAGTATGTTTCTCAAAAGAACCAATACAAGAATTCTCAAAAGAATTTGAAGACAAACTGGAATGGCTTACCTCTTCTTCAATCTGGTACTTGACTAAGGCTTCTTGGGCAAAAAAGAGTTGTGTTTCCAACTCATGCGTCCTCTTCAGGTTCATATTTGCAATATGAAGCTGCCTCTCCATTTCCTGCAATTTTTTAGCAAGAAACTGCTTCTCTTCCTTCATGGAATTCAACTGCTTTCTAAGCATGATGTTCTTCCTTCCATCCTCATACATTTCTCTCACCATATCCATCATGGTGGAAATTTCTTGCTTCATGTCTTCATCAAGGAATCTTGTGAAGAGAGCAGAATTTGAGGACCCACTTGTATAAGTTGTCATTATTCCAATGAACAAAAAAACTTAAACAAGATAAATAAAGAGCTTATTCAAGCAACCTTTTGCAACAAGCCTCTTGTGCTCCAAGGACTACTTTGAGGTCCTTTGGGATAGAATAATGCCTTTATCCCTTCTCCTTCTTGTCCTTCCTAAACTGAGCTATCAATAGCTTTCCCTTCACCTCTACAAACTGAAAAAATAGTTAGTCTGCAAACAAGCATACAATCAGCCTCTTGTTGTTCAAACACCTTTCAGACAAGCAGTCTTTGCTCTGTCAATAAAGCATTATGATATAACCTTCTTAAAGGTGTGGTTAATCAATCTTAAGCTATGATACCACCTGATCTTAAAATGGGGCTCTTAGGCTTCTTATCTAGCTTACAAGAACCTCTCCCACTTCCAAAGCTTGAATTTTCCCAAGTCTTTAATGATTAACCAATGCAGAATTAAGAAATGCTTGAAAATATGGATGTATGCTTCTGTTTGTTTAAACTGATTATGTGTTGTAAATTAATGTGCTAAAACTGATATATAAATGCATATAACATTAAATAATGCAGCAATAAAGCAGACACGTAAACAACAATATTAATTTGGAGTTCACCCACAACTCTTGGGCTACATCTCTGTGAGCTTTAGTTAATTCAACTAGGCTCTCTGGGATTATGATGTAAGTCTTTTACAAGCTCTTTGGCTCAACTCCTGCTGTTCTACACATAAACAATGGGTTCAAACACCATTTTATCCCCCTTGGCTCTTGAAGCTCTAGCTTTTGGCTCTTGGCTCTTGGTTCTGGGTCTTTGGCTCTTGGTTCTGGCTCTTGGCTCCAACTCTAGCTCTTTGGCTCTCCACTCTGGCTTCTTTCTTCCTTCTGCAACCTTCACGCTCTCTAGCTTTTCACTTGAACTTCAAGTGATCCCAAAGGCTCCCTCAGCTACACTTTCACTTCTGCGCTACCTCCTTGGATTCTACTTTACAGCAAAATCCCAACAACACCTTCAACAACAACTCACAACAACTTGGCCATCGTTCAACAACCCAGCAGCCCTCTGTCTTTGACATTCATGGCTTAAATGCAAAAATGCGTTGCCTATTGGTTTTCCCTTTCGGGCTCTCTGTCTTCCTGCCACAATCTTTTCAAATCCTATCTCTGGGCATTAGCAATCATTGCTAAACACCCTCAAGGATGAATGCCACCTATTTGGTAATAGAATGGGTCTATCGGCCCTTGCAATCCTTTGTAACAGTCACTCTGTGTTAACACAGGAAACGCTGCAAAACATGGAAAAATCGTCAGAAACACACAGTTCTGGACTTCAAAGTTTTATAATCACGCTTTATATCCCTATCGGGTCTGCTTGGGGATCGCTATCGCAATCACAGTTGGCCTGTCCATAGGTTTCCCCTTTTTATTTTTAAAATACATTAATACATGGGAAATAACGCAAATATGGCTTTGGCGGATTTGAAAATATATATATTTTCATTCTAGAACCCTTTCGGGTCCGGTTTACATCGCATTGGAACTCCCCTTTGTATTTCGCTTGATAAACGAAATACACGAAAACACGTTAAAAATGCCAACGGACGGATTTCAAATCTTATGAAACAAGATTTATATATCCATCGGGTCTATAATATTGCATCGGGCATATAATATATAACATATCGGCCCCACTCCACTGTGTTCGCCAATCGCGATCTGCCGATATCGGTGACTGCGGTATCACATTGGCCCGGTCCATTGCGTTATGCCTCTAACTGTCCCCCGACTACCTTCGCTGATCTACCTATCACCGTTGATGCGATATGCCAATCGGAATTGGACCGTTGATTGGCCAGATCTAACAGCCCCTGCAACCACTATTAAAGCCTCTGATTGCCTCATTTTTAAGGTTTTCTTCAAGTTTTTAAGGCCCGATAGTGTAATGCAATAAGTCCAAGACTTCTCCTTTTGCGCTTGTTTTTCCCTTTTGGGAGATTTGGAAAACTTAGAGGGTTTTTAGACTAATATTTCACAGGATTTTTGCCTCTTTTTCCTTTGAAAAAAAAGGGTAGCTTCATTTTATGATAGCTTTCCCATCTGAAGTCCATTTTCACCCATTTAAGTTTCATTGGATTCAGAATGGAGGCATCCCTACAATGAGACTATGTCTGAGAGAAGCCTGCAATTTTCATTTTCCTCTAATTTACAAAGGATTTGTGCCATTTGGCACCTTTCACCTCTTGCATGAAGTCTTTTAGACTTATAGGTTTATCCAGGATCCATTTTTGGATCACCTGGGGTCTCTCGCTGAATGAACAGTGACAAGAGGCATGACCTTCACTTTTACTTGTGCATATAGCACTGTCACCTCCAAGTTTGTACAAACCCCAGGTTGTTAAGTAAAGCTGGTAGCCCAGGAGTCATAGCATCCTTGCTGTAATACTGGCACTCATCAGGAGTTGCAAGGAACAAGTAAGGAATATGAGCTCTCAAGACATCCAGTAGTGGGGTTATGAAAGCAGAAATTAGGAACTTTTTGGATAATTTGAGGACTGATATCCTAAGCACATTTTCCTCATAGATGGACATTCTGTAGGCAAAAGAGAAATAGTTGGAATCCGAGAAAGTGATGCTTACCTTTTGCCCTCAATGTAGGAAGAAGCGCCTGCTGAAGTAATGTCCACTCAACACCATTGAAACCTGTGCAATATGTGAGAAAAGCCATTCTACCAACATGTTCCCATCTCTTCCTGGGATGAAATAAGTCTTTCTAGAAGAAAATAAGGATGTAGGTCAACTTTACTTTATGGGATCAAAGAAGCCATGAAAACCACGATCACATAATATGAATCAAGGTATGACTCAAGATCCTTCTCAGTATTTTAATAATTTAAATTTTGGGTCTCAACCTGTACCATTCCAACCTTCATGGTCGCAGTGTTATCAGTATCAAATTCCATGGAATTCATGGTCCCCCCAACCTGGTCCAGTTCCCTCTTGGTCCCAGAGCTGGCATGCACCCCCTGTTCCTACAAATCAATTTCCCTGACCTATAACACCACAAAAACTACAACTTCCCTCTAATTCCTCCACCAGCAACCCTCCTCTTCATCTACAATTGCCTATTCAACCCAACCCGAACCTAAATAATAGGGTGCCCAACAGGTTGAGACACTTAACCTTCCTACACATAGTATTACCACTTCGAAATGCAATGAATTAAATCTTCGATACAGACGGATGGTAAATACTAAGATTCCACTGATAATTTTTGAAGACACTAACAATGAAGTCTGAGAACGAGAACCTAAAAACCTCTCTAGGGAAATTGGGGGTGATGCAATATAGATTATCATGGAACAAAAACCCCCCTCCAAAACAATTGTCACTTGAGGGTGTCAAACAGGCCCACCTTATCCTATAGGTTGTCCTTGAGCAAAAAAATTCCTCAATCTGAATTTGACTTTTTGGTGGAATTACATAACTTATTTGTCAATATTCCATTACTTTAGGCTATGGAGGAGGTGCCAATATATGCTAAAACAATTAAGTAATTGTTTTCCAAAAATCTTGGAAGAAAAACGAAATATCCACCCACTATTCATGTCATGGGAAAATTGTGAGACAAAATGTTGGGAAAAGCTACACCCGTCAAGTGTGGTGACCCAAGAAATCTGATTCTTACAGTGCAAATTAATGGGGTTGATATCCCAAATGTGCTGGTATATCTTGGTGCTACAATTAATGTTATAATATTAGCAATTGTAACTACCCTATGCCTACTCGACCTTAAACTTACCCCTACAGTTCTGGAACTTGCAGAACGATCCACTATAAGACTAGTAGGGAAGTTGGAAGACGTAACTATCTCTGTATATTCCTGGCAATACATTATCAATCTTCTGGTGTTGTACACTCAATCTCCACTCGGGGGGCATCCCTTGCTTCTTAAGGTAGGCCTTGGCTTGCTACCATAGATGCTTATATTGGGTGTTGATTGGGAAACATGGTAATATCAAATGGAAAAATCACAAAGAAAATTGTTCTTTACTCACCTGCAGAACCAAGTTTGTCGTTCAAACCAGGATTTACCTTAGCAAAAAATTCTTCACCCAAGGATGAGCTTGAGCCTGAAAATGAAGATGTTAGACCAATTCTCACCATTGGTGAAGCTCTTAGTTTCATGGATAAAATGAAAGATGGTACCATTAGTACATTTATTAGTAATCCTAATTTCGTTTATGGTTCAACCTGACAACTATTAGAGTTTGTGATGAGCTGCACTACTTAGGAAACTATTGAAACAGAAATAGAAATTGAAAATGTTCCTGTCATAGCACCCCATAACATTATTCCTATAGAAATCGATCCAGGGAAAACACTGAACACTAATCCTAATCTTTCGCCCTCCTAGACTGAACAATCGTTGAAAATTCTTCAGGATGAGAAGGAATCTTTTGGTTGGAAGTATATGGATATGAAGCAAATTCTTGTTGATCTATGTACCCATCATATATATATAAGAGAGGAATGTCAACATGTTGGACAACCACAAAAAAGGATGAACCCTGCTTTGAAAAACATTGTCAATGAAGAATTGTAGAAGCTATTAGATGTCTAGTTTATTTATCCAATCTCGAACACTCAATAGGTATCCCCATTAGTCATTGTTCCAAAGAAAAATGGCAAGTGGAGGAGTTGTCTTGATTATAAGGAATTGAATAAAGAAACCCAAAAAGATCACTTTCGCTTACCTTTTATTGATCAGGTCATTGACACACTAGTGGGGAAAAAGTTATTTTCCTTCTTAGACAGATTTAGTGGATATAACCAGAACCAGATAGCTCCTAAAGATCAAGATAAGACTACTTTTACTTTCCCTTTGGGAACTTTTGCGTAGCGAGTCCTTCTGTTTGGCCTCTGTAATGCACCTACTACCTTCCAATGGGTGATATTGGGAATCGTTTCTGATCTAGTTTTTTTTTTCTTAGTAAAGACTGAGCTATTTATATTAAAAAGAAAAAAACTATATACAAAGAGGGTTGAACCTCTGAGGGAGCGACGGAAATCCCTCTGTCAAGAAGCTGTTACAAAAATTGCAACTTTTACCAAAATTGCTATTCTGTCTGATTACAAAAGCTATGGTCATGACCAATAGCATAAACCTCTTGGAATGGACCCAAAATTCACAAAACGGATGAGTGGACAAAGCATGGTTACATGGAATGAGGGTCCGAACCAAAATTCTGCAAATGGGCTGCTTCATCTGGAGCTGTTCTGTAATGAGGCCCCGAGATTGACGCAATTCCTGGAGAATCAAAACTGGATTTTTATCCCGTAGCTGCAAACTGATGAACTGGCACTTACTTGGGTTCAGCATTGACGTTGTCGTTGACCGGATCCGGGGCGCGCTCCAAAGTGACCTCCACCCCTTCTTCCACCTCCATCGGATTAGCTCCCGGGGGTAATTTGAGATGCAGGATATTTTCAAAACTCTTCACTGGCTCGTACTGAGTTCTGTTTTCCTGAGGAGAGCTCCGCTGGGTGCTTATCTCTGCCTGACCATCCTCTTCATGCATTTCAGTGGTGACCTTGATAATCTCTTCCACTCCTCTGCTCTGAGACGACGAGTCTTCCATGGAGGCAGGGGCAGAGCTCTCTAGGTCATCGTCTTCCTCAGAGAAGATGATCGTGACTAAGGCCGAGATAAGCGATCTATTGAGCCAGCTCCTGAAGGTAAACCTGGCAGAGTGTAACGAACTAGTCAATGAGGGACCAGACTCATCTGAGGGCAGTGAGGAGGGTGGGACTGTAGTTAAAGGTGAAATGCGACGTGGTTCCGAACTTCCCCTCCCGCCCGAACCTCCCCTGAATCCCAAATTCCTCCCGCGCCTGGGAGTGGCGCTGCGACGGGGTGCCATATTCAGAAGAGGCGACAGAATGAGCAAACTAACAGAGTGAGGATTTGGGGGAAGCTCCTGAGGGCTCAAATGGATAGACCCATCTGAGGAATACAATACCCAGCTTCTGGACCCTGACCTACACTTCTTCACCTCAATTGAGTGGGCAGAGGACCCAATTATTACCTCCCTATCAATTGCAGAAACCAGATTATTCACATGGTGAAGGCTACTTACAGACCTGAAACCCCGACGACAGAGGGCAGAATCCCAAATCGAGCTCTCCGCAGAAGCGTCTAACATAGGAACGAACATTCTCGAGGCGAGCTGCAGGGGACTATTTTGTAACCACGGCGGCTGCCCCTGAGAGCGGGATCACCATTGGCTGTCACCGCTGTTGAACTTGCGCGGACCAGAGAAACTGAATATCAAGCAAACCAGAGCGAGTGCGCTCATGAGCAGGCTTGCCATCCTGATAAACTCCCTCTGCGTGTCGTGAGCGCATGCCTGCATTAAGGATGCAGGACTTGCCTTCAATGGCTTACATTTAATTTCGTCCTCTCCCCAACGAACTTCGCCTGTTAGCAGGCCAACTGCCATCATCGCGTGCCTCATGACGAACACCTAGTTAATGCCTCTGATGACACCCGCATCCGAGTGTTTCTGATCTAGTTAATGACAATGTTGAAATTTATATCGATGATTTTACTCCATATGGTGATTCTTTCAAAGAAGATCTAATTTTTTTTAGAAAAAGTACTGAAACGATGTAAGCAGACTCATGTCTCTCTCAGTATAGTAAAATGTCATATGATGATGGAAGAAGGGAAAGTTATGTGGAATTTTCTTTCAGCTGTAGGAATACGGGTTGATCCTACTAAGGTCGAGGTAATTTTAAATTTTCCTACACCAAATACACCAATCAAGATACGTAGATTTATCAGTTATACTAGGTATTATTGATGCTTTATAGAAAATTTCTCTAAAATAACATTTAAACTTTTCCAATTATTGGCTAAAGATACAGAATTTGTGTGGCTTGATGCATGTGAAATAGTTTTTTCAGAAATCAAGAAACTAGTCTGTGAAGCTCCAATATTATGCGCCTTTGACTAGAAACTTCCATTCATATCTCCACGGATGCTTCTCATACAATAGTAGGAGCGGTTTTGGGGCAATAGGAGGACAAGAAACCATATGTGATTTACTATGTAAGCAAGAATTTAACTCCTTCTAAACTCAATTATAGGGTAACTAAAAAAGAATTTCCATTTGTTATTTATGTTGTTAACAAATTTCGGCATTATATTACAAGGTACCCCACCTTCATACACATGGACCATTCAGTCATCAGGTATATGATGAACATACCTATAACTCCTTGTCAAATTACTAGACGGTTGTTATTGATACAAGAATTTGATATTACTATTGTAGATAAACCAGGAAAGGATAATGTGGTATCAGATTTCCTATTTAGGTTGAATATTAATGATGAATATACACCTATAGAGGATAGTTTTCCTGACAAGCATCATTTTGCAATCTCTACTCGCACCCGTTGGTATGCAAATATTTCTAACTATCATGCTACACATAAGGTACCTCATCATTTTTTGTACAAGGAACAACAAATAATTATCCAGCAAAGTTCCCCATATACATGGATAGAAGGATATCTCTTCTATACCGGGACAGATCAACAAATCCAACCCTATGTAGGGGAGGATGAGATCTATGATCTTTTGAAGGCCACCCATGATGGCCCTTGTGAAGGGAATTTTTCCTATAAGGAAACTAGTCATAAGGTGTTGCAAATGGGATGCTATTGGCCCTTTATTCTGAGTGATTCTAGAAAATATGTCCGAGGATGTGACAGCTACCAACGGATGGTTTAACCTAGACGATCAGATGAAATTCCACTTCAGCTGCAAGTAGTCCATGAGCCCTTTGAAAAATGGGCTATCAATTTTGTCGAGTCATTTAATCCTCCTCATCAGGAAGTCCATATCCTCGTTTGCACAGATTATGTAACAAAATGGGAGGAAGCCAAAGTCATCGCAAAAGCCACTGAACAAGCTATCTCAAACTTTTTATTTGAAGAAATTTTTGATCAGTATGGGGCTCCTAAAGACGTTTCAGATGGAGGGGCACAATTTACATCACATTCAATAGTAGCGCTTATGGAAAATATGGAATCAAGCATAGGGTGACATCTCCATATCATTCTCAAGTGAATGGTCAAGTCGAGAGCACAAATAAGGCACTAGAAAACATTCTCACAAAGACCATAGTTAACCATTGCCGAAATTGGGCTGAAAAACTTCCTAAACCACTTTGGGCGTATAGAACTACATGGCGGAATACAACAGGGTTTTCACCATATGAGCTTGTGTATGGAAAATTCCTTTTTTTTCTGGTGGAATTCAAAATTAAGACGCTCAAGGTAGCTTTTGAAGTAGGCTTGGATATTATTGCAGCTCAAAAACACTAACTGAAACAACTCAATGAGTTAGATGAAATTCATCTGATAGCTGTACAAAATATCGTTGCAATCCAGCAGCAACAAACCAAGTGGCATGAAAAATTCATTAAGAAAAAGGTGTTTCAAAAAGGTGATTGGGCATTACTCTATGATTCCCAATTCAAGGACTTCATAGGAAATCTCTACTCTATATGGATGGGCCCATATGAGGTTGACACAGTGTATGACAATGGGACTATTAAACTTACAACAATAGATGAGGCACATACCCCTTTATTTGTAAACGGACATTGCCTCATATAATACCATCGCTCGACCTCTAGGGACTCCTTTACTAAGCATATTTCTAATGACTCTAGTTTCGAAATCATTTATGTCGAAAAAACTTCCACTACACCTCATATTCAATAAATAAATATATATATATATATATAATGAAAAAATAAAGATAAAAATAATAATAATATATATAATAAATTAATAAAGTTAAAATTATACTGCTACTCCATTAGCAACGCTCCTTTCCCTTTCTTGAAATTGTTGTTACTCCGCCGATGTTGATGCTCCATTGGTGTTGTCACTTCATTAATGTTGGCTCCACTGGTGTTGTTACTCCTTTGCTACTGATACTCCATTGGTGTTGTTAGTCCACTGATGTTGATACTCCATTGGTTTTGTTACTTCGCTAATGTTGATACTTCACTGGTGTTGTTACTCCACATATGCTAATACTCGACTAGTGTTGTTACTCCATTGATGTTGATACTCCACTGGTGTTCTCTCTCCATCGATATTGATACTCCACTGGTGTTTTCACTCTTCCGATGATGATACTCCGCTAAGGTAAGTCGTTAGGTATGTCTCTAAACGACTCCGTGGATTTGATTGATATTTCATTTATGACATGACCAACCATGACTGAGGATGACCATACCTTCGTTGGGGGAAAAGATATCATATTTAATAATAATGATGCCATCTCATCATTATCATTAAACCTCACTTTAAACACTCATTATTATCATTATCTATTCATATCTTCACCATAGCCTTCACATATATCCATTCGCATTAGAAATTATATCACATCTGAATATGTAGACCGACATTAAAATATGGCCTTTTCCAATGTATTGGAATAATTACCATAATCATACCGTATTTACCATCGATTTCACCATAACCTTCACCTGAATTTACGGTCATTCCTATTATCGTAAACATTATTGATTAACAACCCCCTTAATGACTTCCTGCTACTCTAAGTGCTACTAGAGAACCACCGATAGAATGGGTGGCCAAGCCATTAGGCATATGCCCAAAAACACAACACAGGTTCAATGTCAACGGAAAGTATGGAAGATTCTCCAGGATACAGGATGACACATTTATTTTGAAAGGTTATAGGGATTTGATGAAGGGGTGAAAATTGAGTTTGTGCTAAATTTGGAAGGGAATCGCTCCAGGGTCCAGGGGCTGGAAATTTAGGTAACAAAAGATTTTTTTTTGATTGTTAGTGGATTTCCACAAGGGGGGAAGAAGTGGCTCTCCCGGAAAACACCCATGCCAGAATTTTCGGAATTATTCCTACAAGGAAGGGAGAATGTGGCACAAAAAGGAAAGGTTATGACCGGAGATCACTGCCACAGCCTTGGGTAGAGGTTGCATACTTTGTAATGTGATACATTACCTATGAAGGTCGACTCTCTACCCTCTTTAAGTATCATTTTAAGCTTTTAGTATATCTTTGATTTCACCAAGCGCATCCCTTAGACAATCCATTTTTCCTTTGGAACAATCTTTAATTAATGGCTCGATATGCGTGTCAGTCACGTCAAGCATTGGAAGTCCTTAAAAATCATGGACTTGTTAGATTATTGGTGATACATTCCCTATTACAAACCCTGCGCCTTGGTAGCAACCGGTTGAGCTAGTAGAAGAGGAAATCGTAGTCATGACACTAGTAAGGGCCGAAGAAGAACTATTGGAGGAGGAAGTGATGGAACAAGTACCAGAGGGAGTAGAGAAAGAGGGGGATGAAGAGATGATAAACCAACAAGATGATGTGAGGAATGGAGGTGGAGTTGAGAAAGCTAAAGTAGAAGATGTTAATATAATGGAAATTGAGGATGTTACCCCTCGTTCTCCACTCCTAGCCTCCCTCCTGAGAGGGGTGAGGAAATTTCGCACCCCTACCTGTGCAACAAAAGAAAATATATTTCCTCGAAAATTGACATTTTTCGGGGTAATTACATAAGAAAGAGCCAATCTTGATACTTCTCCATACGAACAAGAGTCAACCACTGAGCATATGGAGGTAGAGGCCACCCTCGACACTACTCCACAAGGACTGGTTTTGATTTTTGAGCAAATAGAAGGGGAAACTATTGTTGACAATGCTCCATAAGAACTGGTGTCAACTGTTGAATGGATAGAGGAAATAATCACTGTTGACACTATTCCACATGAATCAGTGTCAATTCCCGAGCAAGTCGAAGAAGAGATTATGGCCTCAGAATGACTATAGGAAGAAGATATTGAAGGTCCTACTCCCCATGAATTAGTATGAGACCTTGAGAAATTAGAGATAAATTTGACGGTACCAGAATATGAAAAAGGGTGCACTGAAACCACCCCATGAGTACCAACATTTGAACGAGTAGAGGAAGTGGTAGTAAAGCAGGAACTAATCAATGAATTTGTTGATGATACTACACCAAACACAATATTGGCCCAGAGACAAATGAAGGAGTTTGTCGTAAAACAAGAATTTTTCAAGGAGCTTGAGAAAAGGAAAGACCACATCCAGAGCCAATATCAATTAATGTTCAGAGAAAACATTCAGTTAAAAATGGAAATTGCTAAATTAAGGAAACAGGGAATACAATCGTAGAAATAGGAAAGAAAGTGAAAAAATAATACTAGTCAAGCTACCGCAACCCCTAGAATTGACATAATAGTTTCAATGGAAGTGCAGATAGAGGATAAGGAGACATCCTCAACATCTACACAAACTGAGTCACTTATCCATGTGGTAGAGGCTCGGGACTTCCTATTGAGAACAAAGATTCAAAAATGGAGGGCCACTGCTTCCAGTTTTCAGTGTGGATAAATTTCCATAGAAGCTCACCTGAAAGGCATAAAGGATATCTGGGAGAATGCAACAAGAGTGGTGGTCGATAATATCACCTAGGTGGAGAAGTCCAAACAATAGAAAGAAAAGATGTAGAAGAAGATTGAAGAGTTGCAGGGGTGGGTCCAGTTACTAAAGGTAGACAAGGACGAGATGTTCACCCTAACGCAACATATAATGGCATGTAGGCCCCCTCCTAACTGTTATGCCCTTTTCCTCCATGAGAAATATCTATTTTTATGTCTGGAAATTACCCACCAGGAGATAAGCCACGATATAGATGACTCAATGCAGTTCCTGAGGATTTTGAGAACTCACAATAAAATAAATCAACATTTGTTTTGTGAGTTATATATGCATAATTACATTGTGGAAATTGATCAGTCATTCAATCTAGTACCATATGTGGGATACATTTAGTTAAGATCCTTAACGTCCTTTGTTATTAATCAGGTTAAATGGAAGAAGGCCTTTGAAACATTCCAGGAAAATCAAGCAAATTTCCCACTTATGATCAGAATGGAGCACTTCCACTCCGTTGATATTTATAATAGACAACAAGGGCTCATTCAACTAGAAGGAGGAAAATACCAAATGTTTTGGACACAAAAATGGTGTGTTGAAATGTGTATGAGGCAAATATGCACCTGTCAAAAGGAAGCCAAGGACGCTTTTCTAAAGCGTTGGATGCTCTCATCATCAGCAGTACTGGCGCGAGAACCTTTTGGGCCCCCCAATTTTTCCATGACACTAAAAAGAATTCCACATTATATCACCTACATACGATAGTTTGAGGTTTGTTAGATAGAGTTGATGTTCCAATTTCCCATTATTTGGATGCCTTCTTAGCAGTATGGACTGACTTATGAGGAAGATGAAGACTGGTTGAAGGATATCATTCGCTCGGATGGGTTTAAAACTCCTGGGAAAAAATGGCCAAACAGTACGATCTTACACAACTCCACGTTAGCCATAATGGATATAACCCTAAACTTCGTAAGAAACGAGTTGCAGGATGACATGCAACCAAGCCAGTTGGGGGGAGATGTTGGTCGATAAAATTTCTCATTTTTACTTACTTTTATCCATTTCACCTTATCCATTCCATAGCTTTTGTGAGGTCAATTCATGTCTCAAAACAACAAAGGTATATCCATTTGGTATGTGTTTTTCAAATTTTGATCATTGAATTGTAGTCCTAGGGGGAACATTGCTTATACAACATGCTGACGAAAGTTCCTTTGTAGAATCAAGATAATGGCGACCATCAAGATACGAAGCAGCGTAATTACTATTAGTGAGCTCGCAATGCTATTCTAGGGCAGGGGTTGTAACAATGTTCAACTGACGAGGTGTTGATAGACCGACATCATTACTATCTTTTACATTTTGTTTCTATTCAAATGATTATTGTATATTTGTGAGAATACAGGGCTTCCATAATTCCTAAGTTTTATATTTGTGAGAATATAGGGCTTCCATAATTCCTAAGTTTTTTGAATACTATTTATGTAATGATACAATGTATAAGTAAGGGTTAATAGAGCAGAAATTCAGGGAGGGATTTGAGAGGTGTAACAACAGACTTATATTGTATTTTCTTCTTGATTAATGAAAATTTTGATTTCCTGAACTTCATGTGATCTTCGCCCTCTACCACATCCCTATTTAAAGAGTGGGGCCCACTCTCCTGATCAGGTGTTGTTGGATTAATTGTGTGCATAGATTTATGTTGGTTGTATTTTTATGATTGCTTTTCCTATTGATGTTAATGATTTATTTGATTTTTGATTTGTTGTGAATTTAGACTACTATTACTTAGTTTTCTATTACTCCATTTATTATGCTTGTTGGACCTTGTACTTTGTGAATGATCAATGTTGGGTAGGGAACCTGTGGCCTACATAGATTTTGCACGGTATCCTTGAAACAATTAATGAACCATGGATTGACAATAAATGTGAAGAAGGGTGAAATTCATAATTCATAGCTGAACACCAACAGACATTACAGGGCTTCTAGAGCATTTTCCCAGCCAAAGCTCTAGGAACTAATATCTCAACCCAAGCTAAGAAAACATGAGAACCAACTAGAAAAAGGAAGAAATACACCCACAACACCATGGCTATCTAGGAAATGGCAAGGCTAGGAAAATCCACTATCAATCCAATAAGTCCTCCAAGCCATTGAGATATCATAACCAAGAAACCACATGCATGAGTCATACATGCCAAAACTAGTGAGGAAAACATACATGCAACTCGGTACCTATAAGAAAAACCCATTGTAGCTACTCACCCTGATGTCCTCTTACGCTATCCTTCTCTTCCTCTGCCTTCTTGCTCCAAAAATCCATGTATGCCACAATCTCCAAGAGAGCTATAAAAAAACTTAGTGTGTCAAAGAGTATGAGAGAGAGAGAATAGAGAGAGAGCTCCAAAACTAAACTAACCAAGCGTACACATTGATCCTTAAAAGCCTTTTTATTACTGAGGCCTCTATTTTCTTCATTTTCCATTATTTTCCTTGAATTTCCTCCTCACATGAAACTTGTGACCTTTCACTTTCCTTGTATCCTAATTTCCATTATTTTCATAAATAAATGTGCCAAAATGCCATTTTTCCTTTCCAAAGCGTTTGTCATTACCTTTGCCAATTTCCTTAGCCATAATAAACCGAATGAACACCCAGTAGGATGTCTTGTCAACCATTCAGCTTAGAATACATGTCCAATGATTGTGGTATTATATATTTTTACATGGATTTTTAACCAGGGCTATTACAATGATATTAGTTCAGATGATTATGGAAATGACACAATTAAATATTGCTCGGAAAGAGCTTTCGGATGGTATATAATAGCCTAAAAAATTTCCAAGGATGAAAGAGATAAGGGAAGTTGATGTCTGGCAGCAAGAAGGTTAAAAAGGTCAAGCCACTTGGGGGAAACAAAGAAGGACAATTGGGCCCTAATCCCCATTTAGTCAAACCTCTAGAAAGTCAGGCCCAAACTCCTGACCCAGTCGAGCTCCTAGTGAGTGGAGCTACACACCAAAATTGTGAAGTGGAAATCACCCCGACCCCCAACTCTCAACTATGTGGGACCCTTTAATCAAGTGTGTCATCCTAGTTGGGCCTTTGGTGTAGGTTTTAACCTTGTACAAAAATTACTTGCAAACAAATTCTTCAAAAAATAGAAAAGTAAACAATGGCAAGAATATTAACAAATATCCACATTTTCCCTGGATCCAAACCAGGATACTGATTGATTTTCATGATTTTCCTTCCCATGTTACAATATATATTATATTATAATATATTGTATATATACATGTCGATTATATCATAAACTTGAAATTATACTAGATTTGGTACTATCATAATTCCCTTCATCTGATCTACAAAATACCATGTGAAAAAACCATGCAAAAAAACATGGGTAGGTAATCCCATTATCTTGAGCCCACCCCCATCCTTGGGTATGCCCAACTATTATTGGGTACGCATAAAACAATTCAGGGGTTGCTTCCTCAAACCTTGTGAAGTGAGGCTATCGCCCCTCTCAAAACCCCCCAACGGGGGGGACTATCGCCGCCTATGACCCCCCCCCCCCCCCCCGACACAACATAAAACACATGGGACTAGTCACATAAATAATATAATGCACACCCAACAGTTGGCCTATATGGTATATGGGCCCAATCGAGAGGTTTCGGTAGGATTACAAAGGACCAACCCCTGACCCCCAACCTATGTGGGACCAACTACATGTGGAAACCAAGGTGACCAAATGATGTTATTACAGGGTGACATGGAACTCAAGGCATGTGACTCGTGTCCTATGTTTTTCTCATTTTCATGGGGCCAAGTGGGCCAAATCCAATGACACTTATAACCACCCAAGAGGCACAACATGGTGTTGATGATGCCAACATGATGCAGGAATGACATAATTCAATTATGTGGAAGGACCTTGAATTTTTCACTAGTGGGTCATTTTGTGAAGGTTTTCATGTGTATTTATTTAAATGATGTTTTGCAAAAATCCAAAAGAAAATGATCCTGAGTGAGGCCTTCGGGCTAGTTGGGCGTTCAAGCTAGTTGGGCCTCTAAGCGAGTCTAAACAATCAATGCACTTAGCAAGTAATGTAGTATAACATCCTACCTCTCAACCAACATTGAAAGGTAATCCCATATTTGGTTTTAAGGCCATTTTAGGTGGAATAAGAAATATTTGGCATAAAGGTGAAAAATGATGGTTGTTCTATCAAAATTTAAAGGCCTACGAAATTTTGAAACGTATGCTAAGTATTGGAAACATTGGAATTAATATTTGAACCATAAGAATCTCATTCATGCAAAGGAATTAAGCATGATGACATTATGTTGTACTAATTCACATATATTGATCAATGGATTTAGTAGAGTGCATTTTTCGTTGATGGATTTTCTTTGTAATCTATCCAAATGACAAATGAAGTACTCCTGGTGCATTTTTGTATTTAATGGAAGAAATCCTTTTGCATATCTAGAGAATACTTGAGATCCGATCAAATTTTATGATCTATACAGAGTTGGAGAAAACTTCTAGTCTAAAGAAAGGTTGGAAAGACATAGTATGCTCTGTGCCATACAAAAATTGAATGAACCAAGTATTTTATATGTATTAAGAAAAGAAAGGCACAACCAATGTTCAATTTGGAAGTGCAAATCAAATTAAATAAGAAAGTAGATCCATTATGTGTAATTAAAATATTAGATTTTGTGCTAATATATTTGGATAGTCTTAGAGTGCATGTGATTTGGTAAGAGTTCCCATACTCATGTTCTTAGTTGAAGACCAGTGATCATATTGAAGTACATGTGGGGTGAATGATGAATTGAAGAATTACATTGTTCTGTGTGGTGCATTTAAATAAAAACTATGATATGTGGAGTAAAATAAATAGGGGTGCTTGTGTGGAACGTTGTTATCTCTGGTCTAATTGAGAGATTGTGTATTTTATGGTGTACTAACATTCAAGGAAAAATAAAACAATAGTGTGAGTAGAAAATTTGAAGGTGAAAACAAGAGCACAACTGAGAGTGTGGATATAGAGAAGAGAGGAAGGAGTTGTAAGAGACAACAAACTAGTTTCTTTATGCTTTTTGTAATTGAAGTAGGCCAATATCATTACTCTGTAAATTTTATGAAAAATAAGACAGTTGGCTGAAGAAGGTTTTGGCTTGCATTTATCATAGGTTCTGTCGTAACATGTATTAGGTTGTTTGTTCATTCAAAAAATTACTTGAAAAATATTTTGAAAAAAGATAAGGCAAGAGGGACACTAGGCCACTATATTCCTAATATCATCGTTGATTAATGAAAGAATCAGAAGTTCCCATGAGTTGTTGCATATAATTTTATAAGCTTCTCTGCTATGTGTCATGCTATGTTTTCTTTATTTGCTTATGTAGATAAAGTTAAAATTCCTTAAAAAAGTGCTCCTATACTTGAATTCCTCACTTCCCTTTCTAAGTTATAGATAATAGTTTTTGTGAAAGACCAGCATGTTGTCTATGATTCAATTCTCATCATCATAGTTCCTCTAAGTTACAGATAGTAGTTTTTGTGAAATATCAACATATTATATTTAACTTATCCTTTAAACTTTCTTCATTCATCATTTATATCTATAAATAAATGGCATTCTGAGATATTTTTGTCATACATGTATTAAGAGTTAAAGACCAAGTTTTCTAGGTCCTTCATTTGAAGACACAACAAACAATAAGTGATAGTAAATAATATTTATTAATGTCTTAAGAACAATTTCCCCATAGCCAGGAAATTGGTTTCTTAAGGAGCAACAGTAATTGGCGTTGTTTCGAGGGAAAGAAGATAAGAAGACTTTTCACTGGGTTTCAATATTTTCCTCTGTCATTGGATCATCATTTGTATAAGCATTGTCATCAGCATTAAGAGGAATGTTATCAACACTATGATTAGCTGTGCTTTTCAAATATTGACTTGTAGGATATTCTTCATCTTCCCATTCTTCAATGCTACTGTCATAGTCCTTAGAATTGGGACTAAATGGAAAGTTTGACTCGATGTTTATTGGATATTCTTCCTCATGTGCATTGTCAGTGCTGCTCTCATAGTCCATAGAATTAGGCCTACATGGACAATGTGACTATTTACTTACTGAAAATGCTACATCCTGTCCCTTGTCATTGCTACCTTTATAGTAATTAGGATTAGGACTAAGTGCTTCATCCTGTCCTTCATCACTACTGCTCTCATAGTCCATAGGATTAGGACTAAGAGGACATCATGACACTCCATTCTTTTGAAAATTTTCATCATGCTCTTCATCACTTCTGCTCTCATAGTCCATAGGATTAGGACTAAGTGGGCACCGTGACCCCTCATTCTTTCGAAATTCTTCATCACTTGTTACACTGAAATTTGTCACCATGACTATCTGCAGTTAATATGGCTTCATCAATAGCCATATTGTCCTCCTTGCCAAGCCCCATACCTCTGCTCTTCATGTCAAACTTCAAAAAGAGAGAAAGTCACTTAAAAACATGTTTATCTCTGGGT
>APFE031464375.1:38608-55756 GCA_000404065.3 Pinus taeda | reverse complement strand
TAATTACATTTTCTTTTGACAAGTACATCATCAAGTCATGACACAATATAATAAATGAAGGCCGAACCTAGTTATATTTTCAAGAGGATGTAGGGTTGTCCACACTCCTTCACATTTAGGACTCTTATCAACTTGTTCTTTGTTTTTTTCGGCCCAAGGAAATTGACAAATGGGTGCATCTTCACAAGGGATGCTGAGCCCACAAATTAGTATTTTCACGATTTCCTTCCATATCTTTATTGTTTCAGGGGTACTCATTACAAAATACAAAGAAAGACTAGCTATTTCCTCTCATTTTTAGGATGATACCTAGGGTAAACCCTAGATTCTTTAGGGCTCAAGGCTAGTTCAAAGACAAAGATTCAATACGTTACAACAATATTCTCGTTAAGGGCTCAACAGTCACTTGTCGGAATTGAACTTAGGTAGGGAGGATGACACTCCTCTCATCCCCCTGTGTTAAACCTTATTGACCAATTTCATGTTATTGGTTTGTCATTTTTTTGTTCTTTTGTAGCTCCCATGCCACCTTTATCCACTTTTATAGTGAGACCTTATGCCCTTGAGGGTTCAAAGATGCTATCAACTTCTTCCAATATACTAGAATTGTCTGTAGACTTCAGGGTTTTATAATATAGACTAGTTTTTCTTATATGTAGTTTTTTGACATTATTGTACCTAGTAGTCCCATTGATCTATTTATGGTCCTTTGTTAGACATTGATCTTATCTTTTTTTTTTCTTATTTGCTAGCAACCATTCTATTTCTTTCAAATCCATGTTGTGTTCTGTCTAAGGTAGCCTCTCCATAGATGCATTATCTCATGACAATTTAGTGCACCTATAAGTGAAATGCTCTAGTTATCTAGGTTTCGAGAAAACTTCCATGCGAAGATGACATTTTCAGTCATATAGGCTGCATATACTTTGGTTCCTTTCAAGGATCGAACCTCAATATTCACTTCTTAAAGTAGAGTAAGGATAGTCCCTAATACCACCTTCTCACTAATGTGGTTTTTAGCACATGCCCTAGAATGGAGTTCAAATGCAAAGGCAAACTCGAATGAGGAAATGAAACATTAAAGTATACCATAATAGTCCATTCCAAGCTCTTTCTATCCATGCATGCAATGCTCCTTTCAAAACTTTTTCCTCATGAATTGCCCTGTTAGGGATTTTTCCATTTAGGAAGTGATTTCTTCCATTCACTTGTCCTCTCCAAATACTAGTCTCACGTTTTCCATTTTGGTTTTGATGCATTTCTTCTTATGTTTTCTCCATAGAAAATCTAGTTTTGCCTTGTTTTCCTTCTTCTTTTCCTCTTCCTCTATCTATATCACCTAATAACATGGCTACAACTTCTTTTTTGTAGTGTTCTCTTTGTTATATTTTGGGTAGTTCAAAAGGTATTTTCGAGAGAGAACAAACCACCAAAAAATAGTTTGTCAGGCGATTTACCCAAAAGTGGGGTCTTAGACCCGAAGTATGGGTTTAGGACCAAAAGAGAAATATTTAATTATTCTAAGAGTCAAGAGGTTAAAACCCTAAGTTCTTGTGGTTTCCTAAATGAACTTAGAGAAAAGTATATAGGGAGCCTAAGCAAAGGCTCATGAGACATATCAATGAGAAGGACTTGATTGTGTGCAAAGGCTAGAAGGATGTAGTCCTAGAGGAGCCAAGTCTAGAGGCTGAGTAGGGTTGGAAAAGAAGTCAAGGTCTATCCATGAAAGAGGCTAAGGGTTTTTGTTGTAGGGGCCATGTATCTTTTGTGTAACAGAAGGTGGATCTGTGGCTGAAAGCAAAGGTAGGGTGTAACATAGATCAAGATCCTAGTTGCATCGCATAAAGGCTTTTCTTGTAGTAAAAAGGGGCAAAAAGGTTCTAGTCGTAGATGACAAGAGACTTGATTTGAGGTAGTACTAGTAGATGAAGGGTTGAGAGCTGCAGGACGCAGATATGTAGGCCAAGACCTAGATCAAGTGTCGCGGGTTGGAAAGAGGGGCTTGTTGGTTAAGTTTAGGACCTCAGAGACTATAGGGAGAAGGCCGAGTGTGTGGGAGGTATGCTAAGGGCTAGAATGAAGGGTCTAAAGGACAAATCCAAGGAGCTGCAACTCATAAGAAAAGGTCAAGGTGTGAAGGATAGTAAAGGGATCGTTCAAGAATGCAATGGAGCCCAAAAGTAAAGCTGAGGCTTGAAGAATCTAAGAAAAGTCTACTCAGAGCCTAAATAGTGGTAGATTTGCGAAGGTCGAGGTCCACACTTGAAGGCCGAACAAAGTGGGTGCAATCTAAGATTGGTAAAGGTAGATTACAGTGAAAACAAGGGCAAGGACAAAGTTCGTTAGGATTTGTTATGTGCCAGAGTCTTGTTGAGGAGCTTGCCAAAGAGGCATGTGATATTGCTAGCCTATGAGGCCTCTCAAAAGTCTAATCAGTGCCAGTTGTGGAAGACATTAATTGGTAGCAAGAGATCTATGGGTATATTACCACTCAAACTAGTAGGGGTCCTAGGAGGGGATCATTGAAGGGCAACAATGGAGCGATAGCCCACTGTCACCTCAGCTAAGGCTCCCTACTCTTTACAGACTTTCATCGATGGGAGGAGACTCGGTATAATAAGGATCACGAAAATGAATAGATCAATGATAGGATGAAAGGTGATCCTAGAAGCCTATTCACAAGAGAGGCTCAGATATATGGCTTGCTTGCTTTGGAAGCAAGATGAAAGGCTCTCTATGAAGGGCTTCAGAGAACTCTAAGAGCTAGGGTTTGAGTATATGACTGGTCAAGGAGATTCCTAGCTCCTTGTGGAAACTTGGATTCCAAGTGGTCTTTGTGAAATTGGCTTCAATAAATTGTGGGACCACACGGGACCAAGTGGGCCCAAAATTAGGTCAAGGGGATGGAATTGATCAACCAAGGGTGTGCTTGACCTAATTAAGGGGAAGAAAAGGATTAAAGGGAAATTTTTCTTTAAATTTGATGCAATGATCCCTATGTAGTAACTAGCCTTGGGAGACTAAGGGCATAATTCGGTCTCCAGGCTAGGGCTCGAGATATCTCAAGATCCAACTGTTAGAATGGCTTCAAAATTGGAGGACACCTAGGAGACTCACTAGCACAATAGACGCCAAGAGATTTAATTTTTATGATGGGTGGTTTGCAAGAAATTTGATGCCCTATGATACTCGTGGGGCTAGACCTAGAAAAAGAGGAAGGTGAAGGGAAAATATGAACTTTAAAATGATCACTAGAGGAGGACCAGTGCTTTTTCCTTTGAGAGAGATGAAGTCATGGAATTTTTAGGGTTCAGATTGATTTCCACTTGTCAAGGAGGCCTAAAAAGCAACTTTGCTATGCTTTAGGGCTTAATGGAAGCAACTTCAAGGTCATTTATTCTTCGTTTAGAAATATTTGGTGACTTATTAAGACAAATTCAACAAGATTGTCTCTAGAAACAGTCATTCATTCAAACATGGCCCATACACAATGCAACACTATTTAGAGATGTAATTTCCACAATTTCGTTCCAAGAAAAGCATCAAATTAACCGCTAGAATAGCGAAAATCCCAACATCATGAATGCAGCAAGATAAATAACAAGAATATCATTATAACATTACTTACATATAAGAAGAATATATCCAATCACCAAGATATGCCAATCATAAAAGCTCCAAGGTAGAAGATTATCCAAACATCGAAATTCATCCATTCATCCCAAAAATCTCATCCTCAAAAGATAGCGAAAATATAAGTAGATATGATCCAATCCAAGTGACGATGATCTAAATGATTCATCTCAATTCTATTTATACACTTCCTAATGAATTTGATTTAGCTAATTAGGCCTAATTTAGCCCCTAGAATAAAATAATGTGCATAATAACAACTTTTGGTGACAAACCCACCAAATAGCTCAATAATACATGAGTAAGCCTCTCCAGAGGGTCGAATGATCAACTGAGTGAGTCCTTTGGCCTTTAAGGAGGCTTAATGAAGTCCAAAGGGTGCCATAATGTAGGAATGGACTCCCATCATAGTGGACAAGGGGGTGGCCCTTGTTCTTCAAGCAAAAACCCGTGGTGCTCCCAAGTGGGTGTGGGGGCACAAAGTCGCCCTCATGGGTCTCCAAATGGATCTGAAATGCTTGTAGACCATTTGTAAGGGATGCAATGATGACACAAGCCCTGCCTTTGTAGCAGGGAACAATCCTCTGGACCCTAGAACATCTGCCGAGTGTATGGTGCATCTGTGGAGCCGACTGGGCATGGTGAACTAAGTGCATCATCCTCATCCAAAAGGTGGAATAGGAGCAATCAACGAACACTGCTAGGGATCCATGAAGTCATCTCGGCTATGGTGGAGGCCCATGGCTCTCAACGCTCACCCTGCAAGTGCCAATGTGGCCCTCTAGAGGGCTAGGACCTCGTATAGGGAGATCAATCCCCAAATGTGAATCCACCTGCAATCCTACATAAGATCCAATGTGTCCTCTTGCCCTCCAATGCAACAAATCATTAGAATAATCAAGTAAAAGAGATTACAAGTCATGGAACCAATGGGGCACTTCATGGTGGCATGCCCTTCCATAATGGGCTTTGGTATGTGTAAGTGTATCCAAGCTCAATAGGGGGTTAGCCAGGGACCCTATTAGGTGGATTCAACCTTTAAAGGGGGTGACATGTCCATGGTGCATCCTTCAAGTGGTAGGTGGCAAATGATATAAAATGGAATGGAGTGGGGATCAGGGGAAACATGTAGGCCACATGTGAAGGTGCAAGGGTAGCTATAACAAGGGAAGCCCACACCTGGGTATATAAGTGTAGGAGGGAGCAAATCATGGTACATGAGTTTACCCCTACCTTTGTTTTTCCACCCTTCTTCATATGTCTTTTGCCTTTTATTGATTTTTTCTTCATAACTTCTTGGGGCTCTAGGGGATGGAGAGCATGATGTGTGAGAGGTAGCAGTGAATACCCCCTTAAGGTGGGGCGGTTCATTGCACACCAGGGGTTGAGACAATCATGGGTTCCGTAATTATAAAGGGGGCTCATCTAGGGTCCATAGGAACTAGGGTGATGGCCATGGGTAAGGGGTAGAGCTCATGTTTGGCTTTTGCCCACGTGATAAATTTGTATGTCCCAGCTATCTTTTGCATTTTGTGGTACATTTCTTGTTGAGAGTGGCCAAATTATGCTTTTACTTTTCTTTTTAGCCGCATCAACTTTCAGGGCATCGTTCCAGGCCTGTCCCAAGGTGTGGACAAGGGGAGGGAGGCTAACCCTATGTGGACCCAAATGGGAAAAGAGATGAATGGGGCTAATATGAGTGGAAAGGGAGTGATGTAAGTGGTATGGGAAGCAGGACCACGCAACCAAAATCGGTATGTCCCATGTAGTGCCAACCTAAAAGGCAAATGGCCAGTAAAGGATACCCCATGGAACTAGGAGATAAGGGTAATGACGAAATTGGGCAATGGAGACAAGAATATAAGCCTAAACCAATCTTTCCGCTGAATCTCCCCACCAATCCATGTCCAAAAGTGCCCATGAAAAGTAAGGAAAATTACTCAACTATACCAATGAAAAACCATACCTTTAGGGTTAGAAGGTCTGCCTTCAAAAATACATTCATGACAAATGGTTGAGGGACCACATGGTTGCCTCAGGTGGCAGACAAAATGGCACATTGAGCTATTTGGTGGCTGCAAGGGGTTGCTAGCTGCCGATTGAGGACCATCTAGGAGAAAAGTTTTCTCCTATATACACTACCCACAAGTGGTGGGTAACAGGGTAGAAAGCTTTAGCCCAAGTATAAGAATGTTGCCAAGAGAAGTTTAAAAGGATGTTGAATTTGTCCTAAAGTCTCTTCACAAATGAAGTTGTGAAAATAGTGCATTACGAGGACTAATATGCAATGGGTTGATGGACAATATCTATTGTGAGTAAGTTGATTGTTGGAGGGCTAATATACAGTGATCTGAAGGGCAAATCCACTGTTAGTAACAAAGATATTATGGGATGATATGCAGTTCATTTGATGGATCAAACCACTATGAGTAGCTGTGTGTGACAGAGGGTAATGTGGACTGAAAGGGCTGAAGGAAAAGGGCCTGCCTTCAAAAATACATTCATGACAAGTGGTTGAGGGAACACATGGTTGCCTCAGGTGGCGGACAAAATGGCACATTGAGCTATCTGGTGGCTGCAAGGGGTTGCTAGTTGCCGATTGAGGACCATCTAGGAGAAAAGTTTTCTCCTATATACACTACCCACAGGTGGTGGGTAACAGGGTAGAAAGGTTTAGCCCAGGTATAAGAATGTTGCCAGGAGAAGTTTAAAAGGATGGTGAGTTTGTCCTAAAGTCTCTTCACAAATGAAGTTGTGAAAATAGTGCATTACGAGGACTAGTCTACAATGGGTTGATGGAAAATATCTATTGTGAGTAAGTTGATTGTTGGAGGGCTAATATACAGTGATCTGAAGGGAAAATCCACTGTCAGTAACAGAGATATTATGGGATGATATGCAGTTCATTTGATGGATCAAACCACTATGAGCAGCTGTGTGTGACAAAGGGTAATGTGGACTGAAAGGGCTGAAGGAGAAGGGATTCTCCAACAAGTAAGTCAGATTGTGAATATTGTAGATCTGAAGCAACATATCACAAGCCCTATGTTTGTGTATACTATGCATACTAGCAGTACTAGTGATTGAAGGCCATGATCCTTGGTACGGGAGCCACATGATTCTTTTATTGATGGATTAATAAAATACTCGAGCATTGGGCTCAAATCTCAGTGTACTAATTTGATTTCATTGCTAAAGATTTCCATTCTGCAAAGTGCTAGAAAGTTGTGGGTTCCTAGTGTGTTTGTGTGCGTGATTAGCCTTAGATCAGATCTAGGGCCTAAGGAAAATTCAACATGGTGTCAGAGCCACTTTGAAGAGGACAAGAATCAGAGTGTGCATAGGGAGCATAGTGTTCTAGTGAAGGTTGTGTAAACTAAGAGGGTGTCTAGCTTCAGAGGGAGGACAATCTGCAAAGTATTGTTAACTACCCTATGGAATCTTCAAGCTCTATTGAGATAAAGGAGTTTTCAACCCATGCAAGGACAATCACGACCATTGAGAGAACATTCATGGTGGTGCAAGGAAAGTCGTAGATCTTGTGGGGATAGGCATGGATCACGCTAGAAAATTCATGTTGCATGCGAGAACATTCATGCACCATGCAAGACAAATCTTGGCCAAGTACAAAGAAGTCGTAGCAAATACGAGGACGGATATGGCTACACAAGAAAAGACATTACTCATGCGAGGATGGTCATGAGCATGCAACGAAAGTCATGGAGTTGGAAGAGTGAAGGAAATACCTTCCTCACTAAGAGGGAGAATTATATTTTGGGTAGCTTGGAAGGTATTTCTGAGAGAGGACAACCCACCAAAAAGTAGTTTGTTAGGCGATTTACCCAAAAGTGTGCGTTTAGGACCAAAAGAGAAATAATAATTATTTTAAGGGTCAAGAGGTTAAAACCCTAAGTTTAGTGGTTTCCTAAATAACCCTAGAGAAAAGTCTATAAGGAGCATAAGGTGAGGCTTATGGGACATATCAATGAGAAGGACTTCATTGTGCGTGAAGGTTAAAAGGATGTAGCCCTAGAGGAGCCAAGTCTAGAGGTTGAGTAGGGTTGGAAAAGAAGCCAAGGGTTTATGTTGTAGGAACTGTGTATCTTCTATGCAAGGGAAGGTGGATCCATGGTTGAAAGCAAAGGTAGGTGGTCGTAACAGAGATTAAGATCCTAGTCGCAATTTATAAAGGGTCCGTCTTGTAGTAGAAAGGGGGCAAAAAGGGTGTAGTCGCAGATGACAAGATTCTTGACCCAAGGTATTAAATGAGGGGTTGAGACTTGCAAGACGCAAATTTGTAGGCTGAGACATAGATTAGGTGCTGAGGGTTGGAAAGAGGGGTTTGTTGGTTAAGCTGAGGACCTAAGTGACTACAGGGAGAAGGTCGAGTGTGGGGATGTCTGCTAAGGGTTGGAACGAAGGGTTTGAAGGACAAATCTAAGGAGCCACGACTGGTAAGAATAGGGCTAAGTTGTGAAGGGTAGTAAAGGGCTTGTTCAGCAATACAATGGAGCCCAAAAGTAAGGCCGAGGCCTGAACAGTCCAAGAAAAGTCTACTTGTAGTGTCGAGGCCCATACTTGAAGTTTAAACAAAGTGGGTGCGATCCAAGAGTGGTAAAGGTGGACTTCATTGAGAACAAGGGCAAGGACAAAGTTCGTTGAGATTTGTAATGTGCCAAATTCTTATTGAGGAGCCTGCTAAAAAGGCCTGTGAGATTGCTGGCCTATGAGGTCTCTCAAAAGTCTGATCAGTGCTAGCTATGGAAGACATTAATGAGTCGCAAGAGATCTATGGGAAGAAGGATTTAGACCAGGTCTAAGAATGCTACCAGGAGAAGTTTAGAAGGATGTTAAGCTTGTCTTGAAGTTTGTCCACAAATGAAGTTGTGAACAAAGTGCATTTCGAGGGTTAGTATGCAGTGGGTTGACGGACAATATCTACAGTGAGTAAGGTGATTGTTGGAGGGCTAATATACAACGATTTGAAAGGTAGATCCACTGTGAGTAGCAGAGATATTATGGGATGATATGCAATGCATTTGATGGATCAAGCAATGGACTGAAAGGGATAAAGAAAAATGGCTTCTCAAGCAAGTCAGATTGTTTGTCCTTGTATGTTTTGTGGGCATATTGTAGATATGAAGCAATAGATCGCAAACCCTATGTTTTTTTATACTATATATACTAGCTGTACTAGTGATCAATGGCCATGATTCCTGGTACGAGAGCCCCATGATTCTTTTATTGATGGATTAATAAAATATTCGAGCTTTGGGCTCAAATCTATGTGTACTAAATTGATTTCATTGTTGAAGATTTCTGTTGTGCAAAGTGCTATAAAGTTGTGGGTTCCTAGTGTGTTAGTGTGTGTGATTAGCTTTGTTGGGCATAAGGAAAATTCAACAATCTTCCTCCTTGTATTGATGTTAGTAATGAGCTCCATTCCTTAAACCTAGTAGAATTTATGTTTGTCATAATATGTTGTCCTCCTATTTTTGTAGGCTTAAAGTATCTCTTTTTCCTCCTTTGGTATCTTTTGATATATTTTCTTCCCTTCATTGGAAATTAATGAACACATCTGCAGGGTACTCGAAGATATTTTCTTTAAGGTTTTGGATTTGTCTTAAAGCTCTCCTTCACATTCTCTTACCTCCTTGATATAGGCCTTAAATCCTTTCTAACTTTCTAAAGGTTCATCCCTAGTGTTGAAGATGGACTTGAGGAAGACATCTTTCCCCTCCTCTAAATAGTCCACTAGTCATTCCTCAATTGCATCCTCCCCTTTTTGATAATATAATGCACTCTATGTTAATATTTTTCGTGAGATTTTTGGTGTATTTCAAAGATTTCTCATACGTTTTTTGGTTTTGCTTTTGTTTATGTTTAGTGGGTGAGGAAATTAGTGCAGACTCAAAGAGCTTATTCGATGTAGATTTTGTAAGTGAAGGCTAAAGATAAGGTATGTATGGTTAATTTATCTCATTCTATTCTACATAATTCTCTCTGCCATTGACAACATCCTTCTCAGGTATAGTGACACCCACACCACCTAGCTCATCTTGAACCTGAGTGAACTTCAAAAGATATGTGACAATGGGCTCTCCTTGTCTCATTCGGATACTCCTTAGCTTCTCCTTAAGAGCAAGCTTCTTGGCATCACTATTACTTTGGTATAGATATAAAATAGTTTCGAACACCTCAAAGGTTGTCTTCTTCTCATGGATATGAGGAACTATATTATCTTTAACCCCTTCCAGAATAATCCTTTTGGTCTTGATATCATTCTTAGCATGTTGGGTCAATTGTTGGGGTTCTTGCGGTGGTGGTATATTGTTCTTGATGAAGTCTCCCACCCCATTATCCTTCAATACTATCATGATCCCCCCTTTCCAAGGGATGAAGTTAGAGGCTTCCTCTAAATAGTGGTCTAGTCTCAATCCTTCGAACACCATCCTTCTTATCAAGAGAAATGTCCTTCACAATCTAGCACTAACCTTCTTAACTGATATGCGCTGGTGACAAAATGATCTCGGTGGATGTCTTTATACAAATCTCTACTCTGATACCATGTAGAATTTCCATGAAATCCTGCAACTGCTATGATGACAAACTAATTTTGTTGCACGAAGAGACAATATTTCTCTATGATAGATAAGCAACGGAATAAGAGAATCACAAAGATAAAGAACATAGTCACACAATATCACAATATTTTTCTAGGGAACCCAACTCGGAAAATCCTCTCCTTTCAAATAGATTTTATTGAAAATGAGGAAACATAATTGTTTACAAGCCAAACTATTTCAACAGAAATCAAAGCTGCTCTCATTGTTAATACTTAGCTCCAAACCTCCCTGCAAGAACTCAACGCAACTCCTATTTCCTAGTGCAAATCTGAGCCCCTATTTCTTAGCAATTTCTCCCTAAATCCTAGCTCACATCATAAGGAAAATTCTCTCTCATGAACTACACATAGGTTGCTCCTTACATGCTCTGCTAGCAATAACTCTTTCTCACACAAACTTGTGCTCAACAATAATGGTTCAGTGATGTGCCTTTGACCTCCTTTTAAGCTTTTCGCCTCATGCTAAATTTGGCAAGTTAATTTTAAGAACTCAACCTTGTGATTGATTTGTTAATTGAGTTGAACTGACTCTTCTAGCTTGTCCTAACCTCAATTAGACATTGAGGTTGTCACTCATTCTTTTACAAATATAAACTCGCAGTTGGAGACAAAAATAACGAAGCCTCCAAGTTTTGTGCCTGAGTTAATTGCTCCATGACTTGTCCTTGAACTTGTGCATACTAAATAAGGATTGATTGAGGTCTTTCTTGACTAAGGCATATTTTCAACATATTTCTCATCAGATTTTTTGGTCTCTTTTACTTTAATTTATGCCATGCAGGGTGTTCTTTGTTCGCATGTGGATGCATTTTGGGGTTGCAAAGTAGAATTTCTCTCTATTTGTTCGTTTTTTGTCTTTTCTTTTGTTTTTAGCTATTGTTGTTTATATCTTTCACTATTGTTGCTGCTGGTTTTGTTTTCTTTGTTTTTTAATTTTTAAATATTTTTTATTTCTTTTAATTTAAACATTTGTGAGCATGACTAATTTGCTTAAATTTAGATGTGAAGTGATGTATTGTAGGTCTATGGAGATGGAAGATTTTGATGAGACTCTTGTAATATCTTTGTGAGAGAGATGTGGGCCAGTGCAACATAGGTAAGATAGATGGCGAGGTCTTATTTGGTGGAAATCCCATGAAACTGTTCTCATTTCAAGTAAAAAATTCTCCTCCCTTGGCTATTTAGGGTTTGTGATTTTGGTCTTTGAATAAAATGTAATCAATTTTGCATAATATTTTTGTTCTATTTTCGTGTCTTTTCAAGATTTCTCATAAGATATTTTATCTTTATTTAATATTTTATGTTTTGATTTTTGTTTAGCTTAGTGATTGGGAGATTAATGCATGTCCTAATGGTCGAAGATTTTATAGATGTACTGGGTAAAGGTGAATGTTGTGGTGTATCTATGGTCGCATACATGTGTTTGTTTAAATTAGAAGCATTTTACATTATTGGTCATTTGTTTAATTATGAGTGCAATGCCATGTAGGTAAAAAATTGCAGAGGATCACCAATGAAAGTACTGAAATATCTTCATTGAGAGAGACATTATAGTGGAGTGTAGATACAAATGTGGAGGTAAGTTCTCTCTTGTTTCAAAATTCGTTCATAATCTTCTACAAAATCTTCTTGCTGCAAATGCTATAGTTCTTTTCCCTCTTTATTGATTTAGGGTTTATGATTTTTTGTGTTTGAATAAGATATACCTTTTGGTGCATAAGATTATTCATAAGATATTTGGTCTCTATTTAAAATTTTTGATAACATATTTTTGTCTTTATTTCATATTTCTCAAAATATTGTGTATTTAATATTTTTTCATAATATTTTTGTGTCTCTATTTAACACTGCTTTTTTTTGATGTGCAGGGTTTCCTTGGTTGGCCATGGACACTTTTTGGGGTTGTAAAGCATACTCTTATTTGTCATTTTATGCTTTTTTTTGTTATTTTTGTTTTTTGTTTTAATTGTTGGTCATATTTTTTGCTATTGCTTTTTTAATTTTTAGTTTTTTAATTGTTGTGGCTCTTATATCTTTGAATTTATGAGCATGGCCATGCTAATTTGTGGTTTAGTATTTTGTTTTGCTTGTGCATTTTGATTTATTTTGCTTCTTTTTTTTATTCAATGGGTGGAGAGATCTAGAAATACCTTAAGAACCCATAATGTGGGTGTAGGGTTGATGTGGAGTCCACAAGTGCAGTGGGTAAAGGTGAAGAGGTATGTAATTGGGGAATTTACTTGTTTATGGGCAAAGGCAAAAAAGGTATGTATAAGGGGAATTTACTTGTTTACTACTGTATAATTATGTCATTTCATGCCCATTTTAATTTAACTGTTTTGTTGCTTCATCCTTATATCACGTGTTTGTTTAAATTTAAATGCAACGCTGAGTAAGAAAGGTGAATGAACACTAGTGATACTATTGAATATCTTTTGTGAGAGATGCGTAGAGCACTTTAGCAAAATCAAAAGTAAAGGTAGAGGGTAAGTTATTTTTTGGTGCAAGGCTCATGTAACATGTATGTTCTACTATAAAGTCCTAGTTCTTGGTTCATATACCATGGTTCTCCACCCTTCTTACCAATTTGGGGTTTTTATTTTTTTGTAGCATAAGATGTATTTTTGTTTAAATTATATGAGCCTCACACACCTTCTATTTATACATTTTAGAAGTTTCAACGAATAGACATGTCTCTTGGCACATTCACACCAAGCCTACATGACATATGTGCAAAAAATTCATTTGTCAACATAAAAAATTCATAACTCATCAAGGACATCTCGGAATTTGATGATTCTCAAAGTGTTGGATTGTCCTCGCCATCCTCTATCATCTCCATCCATCTCATGTCTAAAATGCTCCATGGTTTTGGCCCAAACATCGATGGGTGCAAAACCGCAAGCTTGGGTTCCAGCACAGAAATGACTTTGTGGTGCTCTAACCTCCAAACCTTGAACCCTAGGGCTTGGAGTACCTCCCAAGCTAATAAAAAATCAACACTTGAGGGTTCAAAGATGCTTTCAACTTCTTCCAATATACCAGAATTGTCTGTAGACTTCAAGGCTTTTATAACATAGACTAGTTTTTCTTATATGAATTTTTTGATATTATTATACCTCGTAGTCCCATTGACCTATTTATGGTCCCTTGTTAGACATTGATTTTATCTTATTTGTTAGCAACCATTCTATTTCTTCCAAATCCAAGTTGTGTTCTGTCCAAGGTTGCCTATCTCATGACAATTTAGTGCACCTAAGTGAAATGCTCTTGTTATCTAGGTTTTGAGAAAACTTCCATGCGGAGATGAATTTTCAGTCATATAGGCTGCACATATATTGGTTGCTTTCAAGGATCAAACCTTGATCTTCACTTCTTAACGTAGAGTAAGGATAGTCCCTAATAACACCTTCTCAATAAAGTGTTTTTTTGCACATGCCCTAGAATGGAGTTCGAATGCAAGCCAAACTCAAATGAGGAAATGAAACATTAAAGTATACCATAATATTCCATTCCAAGCTCTCTCTATCCATGCATGTTCCTTTCAAAACTTTTTCCTCATGAATTACCCTGTTAGGGATTTTTCCGTTTTGGAAGTGATTTCTTCCATTCACATGTCCTCTCCAAATACTACTCTGATTTTTCCATTTTGGAAGTGATTTCTTCCATTCACATGTCCTCTCCAAATACTAGTCTCACGTTTTCCATTTTGGTTTTGATGTGTTTCTTCTTATGTTTTCTCCCTAGAAAACCTAGTTTTGTCTTGTTTTGCTTCTTCCTATCTTCTTCCTCTATCTATATCACTTGATAACAGGGCTAAAACTTATTTTTTGTAATGATCTCTTTGTTAGATTTTGGGTAGCTCAGAAGGTATTTCCGAGAGAGAACAACCCACCAAAAAGTAGTTTGTCAAGTGATTTACCCAAAAGTGGGGCCTTGGACCCAAAGTGTGGGTTTAGGACCAAAAGTGAAATAATTAATTATTCTATGGGTAAAGAGGTTAAAACCATAAGTTCTAATGGTTTCCTAAATGAGCCTAGATAAAAGTATATAAGGAGCCTAAGGAGGGGCTCATGAGACATATCAATGAGATATAAGGAGCCTAAGGAGGGGCTCATGAGACATATCAATGAGAAGGACTTGATTGTGTGCGAAGGCTAGAAGGATGTAGCCCTAGAGGAGCCAAGTCTAGAGGCTAGGTAGGGCTGGAAAAGAAGCCGAGGTCTGTCCATGAAAGAGGCTGAGGGTTTCTGTGGTAGGGACTATGTATCTTCTGTGCAAGGGAAGGTGGATCCGTGGCTGAAAGCAGAGGTAGGTCGCAACAAAGATCAAGATCCTAGTTGCAGTCTATAAAGGGTCTGTCTTGTAGGAGAAAGGGACAAAAAGGGTCTAGCCTTAGATGACAAGAGATCTGATCCGAGGTAGTAAATGAAGGGTTGAGACCTACAGGACGCATATATGTAGGTCAAGACCTAGATCAAGTGTCGAGGGTTGGAAAGAGAGGTCTGTTGGTTAAGCCTGGGACCTAAGAGACTACAAGGAGAAGGCTGAGTGTGTGGGAAGTTTGCTAAGGGATGGAATGAAGGGTCTAGACTCTGAAGGACAAACCTAAGGAGCCACAACTGGTAAGAAAAAGGATCAGGTTTGAAGGGGTACTAAAGGGCTCATTCAGGAATGCAATGGAGCCGAGTAGTAAAGCCAAGGCCTGAACAATGTAAGAAAAGTGTACTCAAAGCCTAAATAGTGGTAGATTTGCGAAGGCCAAGGCCCAAACTTGAAGGTTGAATAAATTGGGTGCAATCTAAGAGTGGTAAAGGCAGACTACGATGAGAACAAGGGCAAGGAAAGAGTTCATTAGGATCTGTTATTGGCCAGAGTCTTGTTGAAGAGCTTGCCAAAGAGGCATGTGAGGTTGCTAGCCTATGAGGTCTCTCAAAAGTTTGATCAACGCTAGTTGTGGAAGACATTAATGGGTTAGCAAGAGATCTATGGGCATAAGGGTTTATCCCAGGTATAAGAATGCTGCTAAGAGAGGTTTAAAAGGATGCTGAGTTTGTCCGAAAGTCTCTTCACGAATGAAGTTGTGAACATAGTGCATTTCAAGGACTAGTATGCAATGGGTTCATGGACAATATCTATTGTGAGTAAGCTGATTGTTGGAGGGCTAATATATGGTGATCTGAAGGGCAAATCCATTGTTAGTGGCAAAGATATTATGGGCTGATATGTAGTGCATTTGATGGATCAAACCACTGTGAGTAGCTGTGTGTGATAGAGGGTAATGTGGACTGAAAGGGTTAAAGGAGAAGGGATTCTCCAACAAGTAAGTCCAATTGTTTATCCTTGTATGTTTTGTGGGCAAATTGTAGATTTGAAGCAACATATCACAAGCCCTATGTTTGTGTGTACTATGCATACTAACTGTATTAGTGATCGAAGGCCATGATCCCTGGTATGGGAGCCACATGATTATTTTATGGATGTATTAATAAAGTAATTGAGCTTTGGGTTCAAATCCCTGTCTACTAAACTGATTTCATTACTAAAGATTTCCGTTGTGCAAAGTTCTAGAAAATTGTGGGTTCCTAGTGTGTTTGTGTGGGCGATTAGCCTCAAACCAGATCTAGGGTCTAAAGAAAATTCAACATGGTATCAGAGCCACTTTGAAGAGCACATGAATCAGTGTGTGCATAGGAAACATAGTGTTTTGTTGAAGGTTGTGTAGATTTAGAGGGAGTCTAGCTTTAGAGCGAGGGCAATCTGTAAAGGATTGCCAGCTTCCCTATGGAAGTTTGAATCTTCAAGCTCTATCGAGATAAAGGAGTTTTCAGCCTATGCAAGGACAATCATGAATATTGAGAGAACATTCATGGTGTTGCAAGGAAAGTCGTAGATCCTGTGAGGACATGCATGGATCACGCTAGAAAATTCATATTGCATTTGAGAACATTCATGCACCATGCAAGATAAAGCTTGGCCAAGGACAAAGAAGTCGTAGCACATACGAGGGCAGATATGGCTACACAAGGAAAGTCATTACTGATGTGAGGATGGTCATGAGCATGCAAGGTAAGTCATAGAGTTGGAAGCGTGATGGGAATATCTTTCTCACTAAGAGGGAGAGTTAGATTTTGGGTAGCATGGAAGGTATTTCCGACAGAGGACAATACTTCCAAAAATTGGTTTGTTGGGCGATTTACCCAAAAATGTGGTTTTGGACCCAAAGTGTGGGTTTAGGACCAAAAGAGAAATAATTAATTATTCTTAGGGTCAAGAGGTTAAAACCCTAAGTTTTAGTGGTGTCCTAAATGACCCGAGAGAAAAGTCTTTAAGGAGCCTAAGGAGAGGCCCATGGGACATATCAATGAGAAGGACTTCATTGTGTGTGAAGGTTAGAAGGATGTAGCCCTAGAGGAGCCAAGTTTAGAGGTCAAGTAGGGCTGGAAAAGAAGCCGAGGGTTTATGTTGTAGGGACCGTGTATCTTCTGTGCAAGGGAAGGTGGATCTGTGGTTGAAAGCAAAGGTAGGCCATAAAAAAGATTAAGATCCTAGCCGCAACTTACAAAGGGTCCGTCTTGTAGCAGAAAGGGCAAGAAGGGTGTAGTCGCAGATGACAAGATATTTGATCCGAGGCTGTAAATGAAGGGCTGAGACCTATATTAGGTGCTAAGGGCTAGAAAGAGGGGTCTGTTGGTTAAGACGAGGAGCTAAGAGACTATAGGGAGAAGGTTGAGTGTGTGGGAGGTTTGTTAAGGGTTGGAACGTAGTGTTTGAAGGACAAATCTAAGGAGCCACAATTGGTAAGAATAGGGTTGAGGTGTGAAGGGTAGTAAAGGGCTTGTTCAGGAATACAATGGAGCCCAAAAGTAAAGTTGAGTCCTGAACAGTCC
>APFE031464375.1:0-16064 GCA_000404065.3 Pinus taeda | reverse complement strand
AATTCCATGGTGTTTTAAATTAACTCAGTTCTTGCTTTAAAATTATATCATGTGTATATTTAAATTTAGAGGCAATGCATGTAAAGTATGGCTGAATGGGAATGAAACTATTGAATACCCTTTTGTGAAAGAGATGTGGATGCATGAGGCAAAAGTAGAGGCAGAGGAGTTGTGGTCCAAGACAAGACCCAGGTATGTTTTGCATAGATGGTTCTCCTCACTTATTAATTTAAGCTTTACGATTTTTGGCCTTACATAAGATGTGTTTACTTTTGCATATATTTATTCACAAGAGTTTTGTTGTTTGTTTAAGATTTCTCATACTTTATGTTAGTTTCTTTTGAATATCTCTCATAAGATTTTATACTCTATATTCAATATTTTTAGCTTGATTTTTGTTGGTTTTAGCCTTTAGGTGATGGAAAAAAAGACAAGTCTCAAGGCTGTTGTAGATTCTACTTGTGCTTTCATTAAAGAACACAACTCAAGATGAGGAGGTGTGTATGGTTCCGCTCGTGTTTGATTAATTTAAAGGCATCACATATCATTTCTGATTTATGACAAGTCTCAAGGCTGTTGTAGATTTTACTTGTGCTTTCAATAAAGAACACGACTCAAGATGAGGAGGTATGTATGACTCCACGTGTGTTTGATTAATTAAAGGCATGACATATCATTTGTGATTTATTTATTTATTTATGAATACGATGAAATGCATGTATAGTAAGGTTGAATGCTAATGAAACTACTGAATATCTTTTTGTGAGATTGATGTGGGATGAACTATAGATAAGAAAAAAGTAGAGATGGAGGAGTTATGTGATGGTGCAAGACCAATGTATGTTTTGCATAGGTGGTTATTCTCGTTACTTATCTATTTAGGGTTTACGATTTTTGGCCTCTACATAAGATGTACTTTTGCATATGATTATTCATAAGGGTTTTGTTCTTTGTTTAAGATTTCTCATACTTCGTTTTAATTTCTATTTGATATCTCTCATGATATTTGATATTTTCTAGTTTGGTTTTTGTTGGTTTTAGGAAATGGAGAAATAAAGACAAGTCTGAAGGCTGTTTTAGATTCTACTTGTGCTTTCAATGAAGAACACAACTCAAGATGAGGAGGTATGTATGATTCCATGTGCGTTTGTTTAATATAGAGGTATCACATATCATTTGTGATTTATTTATTTATGAATCCAATGCAATGTAGATAAAGAAAGGCTGAGCAAAGTTGGAGGTGCACTAATGAAATGAGTGAAATATCTTCATGCGAGGAAGATGGTGGCAATGACGGAGAGTGTAGAGGCGAAAGTGGATGGTGAGTTATTTTTGATTGTGTTATGAATTTGATTGTTGAAACTATTGAAATATCTATGTAGCAACACTACATTATAGTGAAGAGGTAGTAGTAAAGGTGAGTTCTCTTTTGGTGCAAAATCCATGCTATGCTATGAAATCCTCATGTTGGTCTTTGTTTTATATTTCTCCAAAGATATTTGGTATATACTTAATATTTTGCATAAAATTTTATTGTCTCTATTTAACACACTTCTATTTTTTTAATGTGCAGGATGTCCTTGATTGGTTGTAGATGCATTTTGGGATTGTAAAGAAAAGTTTGTCTCCTATTTTTCTTTGTTTGTTTTGTTTTTGTTATTTTCATTTTTTTTTTGTTGCTATTGTTGCTTTTATATTTTGCTATTCCTTTGTTTTTGTACAATTAATGTTATTTTTTTACATTTGTGAGCATGGCCATGCTAAATTGTGGTTTGGTATTTTGTTTTTCATGTTTGCTTTCTTGTTTTTATAATTTTTTGTTTTATATACCTTTGTTCTTGGTTTCTGTTTTGGGTTCTATGAGTGTGGAAATTAAGGCAAGCCTTAACAACACATATTGTGGATTTAGGGCTGATGAAAATTCAAAAGATTGAATGGGCAAAGATGAAAGAGGTATGTATGAGGGAATTCACTAGTTTGTTCCTACGTAATTTAATGGTTCCATTTTGTTTTAACTGAACTCTTTTGTTGCTTCTTATATCATGTGTGCTCATGTAAAATTATTATAGTCAATATGGGTAAATTTATTATAAGAAATATGGGTAAAGGAAGGTAATATGGCATACTAGTTTTCATCTAGACTTGGGAGGGGTACTAAGCATACTAGTTTTCATCTACATTTGGGAGGGGTACTAAACACTTTGTGCAATCCAAGTTATGGCATACTAGTTTTCATCTACTTTTGGGAGGGGTACTAAACACTTTGTGCAATCCAAGTTATGGCATACTAGTTTTCATCTACTTTTGAGAGGGGTACTAAGCACTTTGTGCCACTGGGGAGTGTAGGTTTCTTAATCTCAACATTTTCATTAAAACATGAGACATTTGTCCTTTTAGCACCATAATATCTACAACTTTCTATATTGTTGCTTCAAGAAAACTTGCATTGAGTAGAGAGTTTGTAGATATGGATGAAACAAAGCAATTTTTTCAATCCAAGTTATGACCATACTAGTTTTCATCTATAATTGGGAGGGGTACTAAGCGCTTTGTGCCATTGGAGAGTGTGGGTTTCTTACGTGTGCATTTCAATCTCAACATTATCATTAAAATATGTCGCGTTTGTCCTTTTAGCTCCATATTATCTACAACTTTTTATATGGTTCCTTCATGTGTTTATGAAGGAGCCAAAAGCATCATGGACTTCTTCCATCATTCTATCATAGTGGAATGCATCTTTAACAAGAAATTCAAAGAGGGCATAAAAAATATGGCTTCCTAGAGGTTAGAAGGCTAGGAAAGAGTGCATCCAACTTTGACCTCACTCGAACAACTCCCTTTAGCCCTTATCCTACATACTTTTTTCTACCATTCTTCAATCAACATTAGTTTGGCCTTAATTCACATGCTAACCTATATTGAGATGAAACCTCATGTTTCATCCTACATATGCTTTTTCCATTCCTAAATCAACTTTCGTGGGGACTTAGGTCCACACACTAACTTGTCTTGAGACCAAGGCTCAAAAAACCTAGGAACATAGACTAGCTAAAACTAGATAGGGTCTCTAAGTAGACAAAAAGGTGGATAAAGCAAGCCTTAAAAGAAACAAATACATTAGAAGATTGAAGCCATGGCTTTCTCTTCATTCTCAACACCTTATTTACTTGGCACTTCCTAGGATTCTTCCATCTTGCCTTTTCACACAATATTGTGATTTCTGCAGAGGGTGAAACAATTTCTAAGCCTTCTCTTGGTGTTAAGATCCATCATTGTCATACCATGAAGTTGCATGATTCTTCACCCTACTTTGTCATGTTGGTTTGAGGTGGAGGTCCCACACATGTTCGCTCTCCTATACTCATGATAGGCGTGAGCAGTTTCGGTAGCCACTTGTCCAAGCTTTGTTGCTTTATAATGTTCTCATTACCCCAGGCATTAGCATTGCTATATCTAAGCAACACCCTCAAAATAATTTAAGAATACAACAACTAAAAGGAACATGATCTTTTACCAAACAAAAGGGAGATAAAAGCATGCAACAAAAACAACAAATGCATAAGAATACTGAATCCATTTAATTATTCCCATTTTCAAGACCTTATTCACATGCACTTTCTATGGTTCTTCTATTTTGCCACTCCAATTACTAATGTGACTACTAGCCATTAATATTGGTAGAGGGGAAATAACCTATATTTGATCCTTCTCATTGGGGCTAAGATACATAACCCTCATATCATGAGGGTGCATGGTCCTTCCCCCTTAATGGTTGTGATGGTTTGAGGAAAAGTAACCACATTTATTTGGGTTAAGATCCCCGCTTGTGTGATTGTGCTGGTTTGAGGCAGAGTGATCACATTTATTTGCCTTCTTGCACGTGTGAAATTTTTCAAAATTTTCAAGCAAATAAATCAATTGTTCATAATGAACTTGGTTGTAAATAAATTTAATATTAAATAAAGCCAATTGAGTTCTCTTTGTACAATTCAAAGAATACTAGTTTATGATGTTTAATTGTAATGTCTCCTAGTTTATGATGTTTAATTGTAATGTCTCCAGCCATCTTGGGCAATGCCACTCAAACACACCTTAGAATTTTACTTTTACACTCAAAATCCTAGGCAAAAATTAAACTATATATATATATTTTGACCAAATACATTTAACGATTTTCATTGTTTCAGAGCATAAACAGAAATATAAGCACAGTTTAATCACAATACACAAATCAAGCACAATTAACCACAAGATTATAGAACCATACGTAAATGCAGTGGAATAAACATAAAACTAGTTCTCAAATACTTATTTGTGAATGTTGCTGCAGGTTACAGATCTCTGACATTCCTCCCAACCATAGACCTTACGGTTCATAAACTCTCAATCGTAGGTCACCCTTGAGCTAGGGCTCCAACTCCACATGAAACGATACCAATAAATAGCATATCCGTGGCCAAGGCACCAACCCAACAGTGACGATTCCAACCACTACGCTTTGCTTCCCCGAACTGGGCCCAAGTGGCACATCGTTCTCTGGGACCTGGGAGTCCCTCTATTATGCCCACCTTTTAGGGCACCTCATGGTGAGCCAAGAAATTCTCAGCACAAGTCTCCGGTTAGTTCCAGAACCCAAGTGGTACTTTCTTCTTTGTGACTTGCCAGTCCCTCTGCGGTGCGCACCTTCCAAGGCTCACCAAATCACCCAAACTCTAGTCGGTCCCTGAGTCTTGTTGAAAAATGTGTAACTAGGTTCGGTCTTCATATATATGAAATGTACTTTTGATTCTTGTATATTGTAAAATGAAAGAAAAATTATTATTATTTTTGGAGCATGGGTTTCATGCTCAAGGTCTTTTATTTTAGAGGTGAAGCACCCATTGAGTGCTTCAAGGGTTTGTCCTAGGTCAAGAAGTCAAAAGAGCCATCTTCATAAGTTGAAGACCCCATCGGGCACATTGTAACTTGTAAAGAGAATTATTTTTGTATTTAAAAGTGTCAAAATACCCTTCAAGACCAAGTCGGCCTGGTAGAGGATCAAAATTGCTAGAAGAAGGGCCTAATAGGTCACCTACTAGCCCTAGACAAGGAAGCAAGTCAAGTGAAGTGGTTGGGAAGCTTTGGAAGGCTAAATTTCAATCACAAGTGTGGATGCAATAGTAGTTGCAAGGGTTTGAAAATTTCAGACCTTCAGTGGAGGCCGAAATTGTGTAGCTGGGGGTCGAAATTGTGCTGCTAGAAGATATTTGATTGGGTTTGACTTGGACAAAGGAAGCACATCAACAAGAAAGGTTGGATTTGGTCTTGGAAGGGAATTGGTCTTGGTCTAGAGGTCTTGGAATTCGTCAATTGAACAATCTATAAGAAGAGAAGAGATTTACGGGTTTTCCTCTCAAGTGGAGAGGTTTTGGCCCTGGCTTGCAGCCTATATTTTGTTTTCTCGTGTACTATTGTTCTTCTTTCTTTAGCATGATGATAAGAACGAACATAATAATAAGAGAAGAAGCTAATAAGTAAGAAGAAGTAAAAAGATATCACAAGCAGTTATCAAGAAAAGTGAAATCATCCTAACTACTGCCCTATATATTTCTCAACATGGTATCAGAGCTAAGGTTGGCTAAGGGCATGATGAAGATCTCTACTACATTGAAGAAGTGTACAATGGTGGAAAGTCTTCTCAAGAAGGGCATCAAAGAATTATGGGATCTCCTATTTTATCTCAAGAAGGATATGACCAAGACATCTACAAAGGACAAAGGACTATTGTCAGTACTCACTGGCACATTTGAAGATGAGAATATTTGGGTGATCGACAATGGAGCATCAAGACATATGATTGGTCAACACAAGCAACTAAAAACATTGTGAAGAGGAAAGTCTTCTTACTTCGTTGAGCTTGGAGACAAGAAGAGCTACCTTGTGAGTGGAATTGAATCAACCTTGCTAGATCTGGAGAATGAAGGAAATATTCATCTCAACAATTCCCATTTGTTCCAGGTTTGCACACGAATCTACATTCCATTTCATGTCTAGAAGACAAGGGTGACAAAATTTATTTCATAGATGGAAAGGTTGTAGTATGGGACAAAAGCTCTAGTATCAAAAATTCAAAGATGATTGGGATCCATGAAAGAAGATTCTACAGATTACTAACTCCCCTTGCTCAAGCTTTGGTTCACAGTATAGTTAGCCCATGAATTTTTGCCATAGAAGGTTTGGTCACGCTCACTACAAAATCTTACGATCTCTAAATACAATGGTAAATGGCATCCTCGAACTCAAGGAAGATCATGGAGGAGTATGTTAGGGATGTGCATTAGTTAAAAATACTAAGAGACCATTTGGAATCAGTGCTTCAAGGTCAAAAGAAATATTGGATCTCATTATTTTCGATGCCTGTGGTCCTATGACTCTAAAGACTTGGAGGTCATCTAGATTCTATACTATGTAACATTCATTGATGACCATTCAAGGAAAAATTGGGTTTATTTGATGAAATCCAAGGATGAAGCATTCGTCAAATTTCAAGAATTCAAAGCTGAAGTAGAGAACCTTATAGAAAGGAGAATCAAGATATTAAGGTTTGATAATGGATGAGAATATACATCAAAGGAAATCATAGCCTTCTGTAAGAAATATGGGATTAAGAGGGAATTGATAGTCCCATATAATCCCAAACAAAATGGAGTTGTAGAATGGAAGAATCGATCTATTGAAGAAAGAGTAAAAATCCATGTTACATGATCAAGATTTGCCGAAATTTCTGTGGGGTGAAGCTACTAAGACAACTATATATATATATTCAAAATTGAAGTCCCCACAGGTCACTAGATAACGACTCTCGAAGAAGCATTCATTGGGAATAAACCAAGCATGGACCATCTCCTAATTTTTGGTTGTCCTCTCTATATTCATATACTGAAGGACAAGAGAAAGAAATTGGATCCTTCAGGCATGAAGGGAACATTTGTTGGCTACGTTAATTCTTCTAAGGCCTATAGGATCTACATAAAGGAAGGAGTTAGTTGAGATGTGATATTTGATGAAAATATTGCATTTAAGAAATCAAAGGATCTTCTGATGGGCTTTGATGATGAAGAACTTCCTATATTTGAAGAGGAAGGCACTAGGGAGGAAGAATAATCAAAATCATGAAGAAGGTCCTAGTGAACCCATGCAACCTATGGTCATCCTCGAAACTAGAAAGACCTAACTGGTTGAAATCTACTTTTTTATATGTAGAGGGACATGGAGAGCCAAGGGGGCACATTCAGGGAAAGTAAGAAGCCCAAAAGATATTTTGGGTATGCAGCATATATGACAAAACTAATAGAAGCAGAGTCATCCACCTTTGAAGAAGTTGTCAATTATCAAGAATGGAAGGATGCCATGGATGAAGAGTATCAATCGATAATGGAAAAAATGGAGTTTGGGAGATCGTACCTAGGCCTGAAGACAAATTTGTGGTGACTTCCAAATGGCTTTACAAGATTAAACATGCGGCAAGTGGAAGTGTTGACAAGTATGAGGCAAGATTTGTGGCTAGGGATTTCTCTCGACAAGAAGGTACCGATTATACAACAAGGTATACAACTATACATTCACGGGTCCCTTTGGTAGTATCGAAGCGATAGAATATTCATCAAATGGATGTCAAAATTGAATTCCTAAATGGCACGATTGATGAAGAAGTCTATATAGAGAAACCCTTGGGATTGGAAGTCAAAGATAGAGAGGCTTATGTTTGTAGGTTGAAGAAGGCATTATATGGCCTTAAGCAAGCACCAAGGGCATTGGTATGCAAGGATGGATGCATACCTACAAAGATTGGGCTTCACAAAGAGTTCTACTAATTTGAATCTCTATATCAAGGTTGTGAAGGATGAGCCTATAATCATTCTTCTATATGTGGATGATCTTCTCTTAACAGGTGTGGAAGGTCAAATCCAAGAATGTAAGAAGCAACTAGTAGCAAAATTCAACATGAAGGATTTAGGGTTGGTGCACTACTATTTGGGATAGGAAGTTTGGCAGGGACCTGATGAGATTTATCTAGGTCAAGGAAAGTATGTGATCGCGATGCTGAGAGGTTTGACATGATGGATTGCAAACCTATGACAACCCCCATGATCACAAACTTGAAGAGGCTAAGTAGTTTTGAATCGAGTCTTGCGGATCCGACCAGACAATTGATTGGCTCACTGATGTACTTAGTGAATACTCGACCACACATATGTTTTCCAGTGAATGTTCTCAATCAGTTCCGAGTTGAGCCAAAGCATGATCATTGGATAACAACCAAGCATATACTGAGATTTATATAAGGAATAATCAACTACTTCCTGAAGTATGATAAGGGGAATGATGTCCACTTGATTGGATATATAGATTATGACTGGGGAGGCAGTGAGCAGGATGGAAGAAGCACTACAAGAGGATGTTTTAGTTTGGGATCCTCCATGGTCTCATAGATGAGCAGAAAGCAAGAATCAATTGCTTTGAGTAGTGTTGAGGCTAAATATATTGCAGCCTATGAAGTAAGCAGGGAAGTTGTTTGGTTGAGGGAGTTGTTGTCTGACTTGTTTGAAGGACCAATGGACCCTACAGTGATACATTCTGATAACACCAGTTGTATAAGGTTGTTAGAAGACCCAATGTTTCATGGAAAGACAAAGCATATAAATAACAAGTATCACTACATTCGGAAGCTAGTACAAGATGGTGTATTGCAACTACGGTTTATCTCCACCAATGAGCAGGTAGTTGATATTTGACAAAATCTCATCCTAATATGAAGCTTGTGTATTTGAGAGACAAGCTTGGTCTGGTTGATATATCCTCCCTAGTTGAGAGGGAGAGATAGGCACATCATTCTTGTCTTCACTTGGGAAGAAAGAATGGAGGATTGGGTAAGCATCTGACATCCAATACTCTTTAAGGATGAGGTAGGGCATCCAAGATAAGAGTAGTCATAGAGGACCAATATTCTTTGAGGGCCGGCTATCCAAGATAAGAATAGTACTGGAAGGACATATTCTGTGAACACTCGGGTGGGGTATGTGCCTTGAGAGACAATGATGATGGTGTCTATAAATCATTGGTCTTGCCAGCATTGTGCTCTCTTTTTGTGGAGAGATAGAATTGTTAGTCAAAGCTTGCTATGTGGCAATGTTGGTTGTTATGATGCTAAACAGATGGGTTATCAATCTGACTCTTCTTATGAGATCTTTTTAGATTGAGAATGTCCATGTACCATTTATGAATACCTCCCTAGTTAAGAGGGAGTGTTGAGAAATGTGTAATTAAGTTCGGTCTTCATAAATATGAAATGTGCTTTTGATTCTTGTATATTGTAAAATGAAGGAAGAATTATTATTATTTTTAGAGCATGGGTTTCATGCCCAAGGTCTTTTATTTTAGAGGTAAAGCATCCATTGAGTGCTTCTAGGGTTTCTCCTAGGTCAAGAAGTCAAAAGAGTCATTGTCTGAAGACCCCATCGGGCACATTGTAACTTGTAAAGAGAATTATTTTTGTATTTAAAAGTGTCACAATACCCTTCAAGACCAAGACTACCGAGTAACTAAGAAGTCGACCTAATTTGAGGAGCCTCGTCCACCTTAGAAGCCTATATAAAGGAGGGAACTCGACCTCCTTTGGACACACTCACACTTCTCATTATCCAAGTGCAGGAGAAGCACAAGAAGGCTAGCGAAGAAGGAGAAGGAAAAAGAGAAAAGGTTTATGGGCTAATTCTCTCTCACACGTGCGAAGAAGGAAAGCTAGGGTTTGCTGCTTCAAGGTCGAAATTCTCTAATAGTTGGAAGAGGATCAAAATTATTGGAAGAAGGGCCTAATAGGTCACCTATTAGCCCTAGACAAGGAATCAAGCCAAGCGAAGTTGTTGGGAAGCCTTGGAAGGCTAAATTTTTCTCACACGTGTGGATGTAGTAGCAGTTGCAGGGGGCCAAAAATTTCAAACCTTAGTGGAGGCCGGAATTCTGTAGCTGGGGGTCGAAGTTGTGCTGCTAGAAGAGATTTGACAGGGTTTGACTTGGACAAAGGAAGCACATCATCAGGAAAGGCCAAACTTGGTCTTGGAAGGGTACTGGTCTTGGTCTAGAGGTCTTGGAATTCTTTAATTGAGGAATGTATAAGAAGAGGAAATTTATGGGTTTTCCTCTCAAGTGGAGAGGTTTTGGCCCTGGCTTGCAACCTATATTCTGTGTTCTTGTGTACTATTGTTCTTCTTGTTTTGGTAACTGTTTGATGATAAGAACAAACATAATAATAAGAGAAGAAGCTAATAAGTAAGAAAAAGTAAAAATTCACCGACTAAAAATCCCTAGTCGGTTCCAGAACCCACACTGGGTTCATCAATTGGTATATAACCATGAATCGCTGAATAATCCTCTTGAATGAATGACTGGGTAACCAACTCCCCCTTTCTATAAACATATTTCTCCTTTATTTAATATAATATTTTTTTATTATATTATTAGAATATTACCTTTCATCTCGAAACCTTTTTTCATGTCGTGGAGTCATGGGTTCTCCATACTCCTTTGCCTAGGTTCACATGCACCCATTATGTGTTTATAAATATTCATAAATTAAACATCTTTACCACACTAGACCTCTCCGCGTCATAACATTTAAAACCATAATCATGCAGACACACCGATTCCAACACAGACACACATACACATGGGTTTACCGCCCCAAAACAACTTTTGGCTCACCAACGTAATTAATTATGTCTCGGCTCACTAGCCTAATAATCACAGTCCTTAGACCCATTACATAAGCACACGGGCCTTAATCATATTCGTAACTTGGTCCATTGGCCTAACATGTACATACACATAGAGGCATACTGGCCTCACGAGTCTTAGGCTCACCAACCAATGCATTTTATACATGGTTATTACATTACTCATTCGAGGGTGGAACTAGGGGTGTTACATTAATTATAAACATTTTTGTATGGTGACATTTTTAGCCCCCCCTCCCCCATCTAGCCAGGGACTATAGTTTTTGTGTAGTAGTCAAAATCCTTTGAATGTATATTAGTTTGCTCAGTTTCATCATATTTATTCTAAGTTTTATCAGATTTTACTATTTATTTTACTTATTTAGAGAAAAATGAATTCACTTTTATATTTTTGAAATTTAAAATATCCCTTTTTCATAAGTTTCATTCTTACATGATTTGACTTAAATCTCAAGTCTGGATTTATTTTACTTAATTGTTAGGAATAATTAATCATTTAAAAAATTGATTTTTGTATTGGTCACTATGTAGGCTTTTTATATTAAATAATTATGAGATTGCAGAGCTCCTTGAAATCAATGCTTTGCAATTCATTGTATTCCATGTTGGAGGTGAGACATTGCAGTCTTGTTCAAATTGCAAAGTTTGCTACAACCGATGCTCCATAGTACAATTCTCTAACAATTCTCTAACAGTTGTGGGTGTGTCAATTCTCTAACAATTTGTGATACTTGGTAGCACATTCAGATGATGTTCCTCAACCACCTCACGATGCGACCATCAACCGAACTGTGAGTAAGTTCTAGTGTTATCCCAGGCGTCTAAGGCATATCCAAAGCCATAAGCAAAGGAAAGGCACTAGACTCGGCATTCCTTCCCGTTCCACCTATTTTCCCGGTGGAAGCATCCAGTACAATTCTTTAGTTTCCCAACATCTGATGCAACCTAGGTATGCTCTGGCTTCCACTTGGCATCGAGACATGCACATCTACAACAATAGCTATGATGACTACATATGCTTAAGGTGAGGGAACAACCTCAAGCTACTGCGAGAAGAAGCATAATTGAAGATTCAATTGGAAAAAACGAATGAGAGTGCTATTTTTAATGTGGTGATTATTATTGAAGCAACAATTGACCTAAGTTTTTTTCTTCGTAACTGCAATTGCATTTACCAAGGCCATTGGTTGAAAGAGAGTGAGAAGAGTTATACCACTTAATACAGATTCCCAAACCCCAGACTGAGACAAATGTTAATGATAGACAAAAGGTTGGGAAGGGGTAGGATGTGAAGAGGAAGGAGATTTTGGAACAAGAGGAACCAAAGGGGGAGGACTAAAGTTTACTACTAGATGGATAGGGTAGTTATGGATACTACTTACCACAACTAGTTATGCATGTAATGACGTGGATCAAGGTGACCACACTGAATTGCCACATCAATTATATCACATGACCGATATACATGATATGATAATATAGGTACACGACATGACATTTATGCACAATGATGGGTAATAAAAGGATTAAATGCTTCTGAAATTGAATCAACAAGTTCGCACCATCTTGATAAAAAACATTGCTATTGATGAATTTGCTCAGCATGTGGCAGAAACATAGGCAGAGTAGTACAAAGGGAGTGGTAGGGTCTTTGCTCCTTTGATGGAAATAAAAAATCTCATTCATGTGGGAAGGTATCTAACTCAACAGATAGTAGATCGTAGTTGGTTTCCCTGCTTAACAGTGGGAGGTTCCACTATTGAGAGGATTTCACTGAAAATGCCAAGCATTTATAGAGGGTAGACACCTTAGGAGAGAATCCTTATGGGTGCAATGGTGGAACAAAGACATAGGTAGAGCAGGACAAAGGGACAAGAATTGGAGCACATAACATGTTTCTATTCAAAGAACTAAAAGCTTCCATTTTGAAATGCATAACAAGTGTTCGATATACTACATGAATGGATGGAGTTGAAAATCCTTAATAAGGGCCGTAACCTAGGCCAACATCCCATCTTGGTCCCATTTCCCTTTGTTCATTTCCACATGCTTCAAAGTATTCCTTCATGGACCTTGTCTCTTTAGTTTTCGTTTCAATAATGAATATTTTTTGGCATGCAAGTTTCAAGTTTTCGAAGAACCACTATAGTGTGGTTCTCCTAACACAATTCTTCTGATGTTGTATATTCCTCAGTGAACATGATTAACCTCTATAAATATTGCCCAAAAGAGAGTGTCTTCAAGTAATAATTAGTTAATAGGGCCCCTTTAATAATGAAGGCCCTTGCCAAGCCCCAGATTAGTATAAGGTTGGCTCAAATACCCCCTTATCGAGAGCCCTGCTTCTTCAAATAGGTTTGCCTTGTTGGTTGGTTTGGATTGATGCATGGTTGGTATGGGGGGATGAGGCCTTGCCAAGACTTTTTGTCTTTAATGTTGTAATGATTAACATACCGGGTATGCTTTCCTCTTTGGGTCTTTAACAAAGAACTGCCTTGCCTAATTGACAGAGTCATTTCCCGACCTTATTGTAATGCTATAATGATTTACATATCGAGAATTCTTCGCTCTTTGGGTATTGGGCACCAACTCCAATTTGCTCAGGGTCGAGCCATAATAGCTACGCACTATGAGCCTTTGAGGGTGGAAAGTGAGGCCCAAAACAATGCTTTCAATGAGGATGGTGATGACAGTCAATTCTAGTATAGATTCTTCTCATAGGGTTTCTAATCCACTAGGAGGGAATGTAGAGTTAGTTATATTCTTCCAGCATGGTATCCACCCATACTTGGCGTTGAACAACTTCCTGAAAGCTAGAGGGTTCTTCAACCTGAGCTACCAATGCTTGGTATCTATCTGGTTGTCTACAATGCCTCTTCTCGGTTCTAGGTGCTCCAACAAAATCCTCTATGTCCCTCGGTGTTTGCCGCACTTCTCTACTCGTTCTACCACTAGTGGTGGGAGGCTCAACCAACTCTTCCTCCTGATCTTGTCGTTTCATCTGTTGAGAAGAATCTGCATTTCCTCCTTCTGAGGAGATACTGGTGCTGGTTATTGTACTCGACCCAGGTGTATGTTCTCTTGCTTGTCCTTCTTGCTGCCCTTGCTTCTCTTTGACTAACAGAACATCTCCTGACTGATCTTTTGCAAGCATTTCACGAGGTTTCCTGAAAGCTCCATCTTCCGTGAACTTTGCATCTCGTCTTACTACAATCTTCATGTTGCTAGGAATGTAGATTCTATATGCCTTTGAGGTCTCGCTGTATCCTTCGAGATACCCCTTCTTTGCAGTTTGATCCAGTTTGCTGCGCTTCTCGTATGGAATGTGACAATAAGCCATGCTTTTGAATATCCTGAGATGACTGACTTCCGACTTCTTCCCTGTGAAAACTCCTTCGGGCGTTCTCTTCCCGAATGCTCTATGAGGAGTTATATTCTAGATATATATTGCCGTGTTGCAAGCTTCTGCCCATAGATACCTAGGTAGATCTTGATCATACAACATGGCTTTGGTTGCCCCAACAATAGTTCTGATCTTCCGTTCTGCCATTTCATTCTGCTCCAGATTATATGGAGCTATCCACTCTCTTTTGATGCCCTCCTTTGTGCAGAAAAATGTGAAGTCTTTGTCCGTATATTCTCCACCATTATCTAAATGCATATTTTTCCTGTCATATTTTCAACAAGATCCTTAAACTCTCAAAAACTATCAAAGACCTCATCCTTGGTCTTTAAGAAATAGATTTAGGTTTTTCTAGAGTGATCATTGATAAAAGTGACGAAGTATTCGCCACCACTAAGAGCCCTTGTGGACATAGGACCACAATTATTTGAGTGTATTAATCCTAATACACATTTTGCTCTATTGTTACTTTTGGATAAAGCTGCTTTAGCGTACTTTCCTCGCGCACATCCTCTGCACAAGTCATCATGTTCACTACTAAGGACTGGTACCCCTGTAATAGTCTATCTGAGCATCCTCAGTGCTCCATGGTGTAAGTGCCCCATTCGCTTGTGCCATAATTCATTTTGCTCCTTCGCACCGTTATAGTTGTTGCCTAGCAGTGCTGTTGGCGATTCGTGCTGCAACCTATACAACTTGTTGCTTCGAACCCCAATTTGCTTTTTCTTCTTCCCGCTTGGATGCTTAACGTATATTTTCTTTCCTATGAAGAATACATCATATCCCTTGTCCTGTAACTAGGACATTGAAATTAAGTTCATTCCTAATCCTAGCACATGTAAAACATTGGTGGCTTGGATGTTGGTCCCTGCTTCCATTTGAAAAGCTATGGTGCCTCTCCCTATTGGAGTACATTTCGTTTTGTTTCCCATAGTTATTTGGAAGTCTGTTTGTTCTTCTTGATAGCTCAAGAAATGTTCTCGTACTCCAGTCATATGAGCTGAAGCCCCGCTATCAATGTACCAAACATCCGCTGATGTTGAAATTGCTAGGCATGCAAATCCTTGCTGAATCTTCTGCTGCACTATCGCTTCTACCATTGATTTACCTCTCTGTCAACTCAGTCAGAGAGAGTTTTTCCCATGAAATCCAATTTCCTTGGCTTGAGCTGCCCAATCCTCCAGGAGATTCAAATTTCTGGCCCTGTAGGAATTTCAAATTCCCTTCTCTTCTCAACGCTGGATCCCCCGACTTCTCTCTTTTGCTTCCCTGTAACTCCAATACCATGTGAAAATTTATAAATAGAAATCCTACTACAATGATTAATATTGTTTCTTCTACTTATTACCTCATAAATAAGTTATCTGTAGTATTCTTATGGCAAATATTGAAATATATTCTACAGCAGCCTTCACAATTAAAACATTGTAGATAGTAAATGTGAGTAAACTATTAGCACAAATACAACCATAATGACAATTATTTTTGGACAATTGTCCCTGTAAAAAGTTAAAACCCAATGTGGGGAAACCGGTGCAACAAATGAGGGTTCTATTATTCTTCAACAAAATCTTCATGTACAAATTACACCCAACAATATATAACAAGACATTCTAAGAAAAATTACAGACATTCCTGAACAAGTCTCTGACCCGAGAGGGAAGTTCCTCCACCCTCAGCATCTCTCTGGCTTGCCCAATGTCACTTTCTTTGGCTCCAGGATTGTCCTGCATAGTGCCAGCGTCACCCAAGTCAGCGCTGCCTCTCCCAACGTCAATCTGCCCAACACTGTCCTTTTACTGCTTTGCGTCTTCGCCCCTGTCTCCCTGACTGATGTTGAACCCCCTCTGTCTCTCCTCCACCTATAAATATCCCTCTGAATCAATTTT
>APFE031464369.1:0-18064 GCA_000404065.3 Pinus taeda | reverse complement strand
TATCAGCTACCATAAATAAGATGACCCACATGGAGTTTGGCCCTAGTTGCCAATTTTAACACTCCCTCTCAACTAGGGAGAACTCCATCTGCTGATCCATATGTCCGACTGTACTATCTCTGCCGTCAGTGCCCTGCACTACTCTGCTTTGCTCTGATCTGCGGAGCTTAGCTCTGCTCTGCTCTGATCTGCTGAGCTCAGCTCTGCTCTGCTCTGATCTGCTGAGCTCAGCTCTGCTCTGCTTTGCTCTACTCTGCTCTGCTTTGCTCTGCTCTCTGAACCATGAAGAAGAAGAATTGATCGAGAATGTCTCATACCGTTCTCTACTGACCCGAAGTTAGTTTCGTCTGAAGAGAGTGTGTCACATCACTCTTACTGACCCGAAGTCAGTTTCATTGATCCCAAATCAATATCACAAGAGAGTGTCTCAAACCACTCATACTGATCCCAGATCAGTTTCATTGATCCTAGATCAGTTTCATTGGTCCCAGATCAATGGAGGTCATCCTAGCATAGGGAGTATGGTAGATACAATGATGCGTCCATCAATAGAACTACTACGGTCCCTATCCTCATTTCCCTGTTCGTTGATCAGATGAGAGGTACTTCCCATGAGTCCCAGACTACATGGGTAGGATGCCTCGACAGGTGAACGAATTATCTTGTCCACCGGAGAACGAATCATCCTATCAGTGGATGCCACGGAGAACGAATCATCCTGGCCCACAAGAGAACGAGTCATTGTTTTCCACAGTCACCACGGAGAACGAATCATCCTGGCCCACGGGAGAATGAATCATCCTGTTCCACAGTCACCACGGAGAACGAATCATCCTGGCCCACAGGAGAACGAATCATCCTGTTCCATAGTCGCCACGGAGAATGAATCATCCTAGCCCACAGGAGAACGAATCATCCTGTTTCTCAGTCGCCACGGAGAACAAATCTTCCTGGCCCATAGGAGAACGAATCGTCTTATTCCATAGTCACCATGGAGAACGAATCATCCTGGCCACAGGAGAATGAATCATCTTGTTCCATAGCACACCACCAGGGGAGGGTGAGTCGCCCATTGGTCGCATGTTACTACAGTAAGTACCCCAAGCCCCACAAAGCTCCCAGAGCTCAATGCATGCAACATGCAAAACCCTTATAAGAAGGTCTCTCAACGACTCCAAGTCGTTCGAGAAAGTTACAGATTTGACCTTTCCCCGGGGATTTGACAAAAAATGTTTGCAACTTGTACATCAGTCTCAATGTGATGGAGCCTCCCCACTGATTGAATTACCATATCCTAGATAAGGCAGTATCTGATGTCTATCTGCTGGAGCAATCATCAAATATGGTTCCTCAATAATCGAATCCCACCTCTGGTTGTCATAGAATATCACAGTGGTATTCATCATGTGTACAAATAACTCACTTAAGAGCTTCTGCAACCATGCAGCTTCACATGAGATCATACTCGTAGCTGTGTATTCGATCTCGGTGGTGCTTATAGCAATCGATTTCTGCTTCCTGCTCATCCATGATATCGAAGCAGAATCCAAAGAGAACCAACACTGAGAAGTGATCTAGTGATCCTCCACACTGCTTGCTCACTCAGCATTCGAATAATCATGCAGTTTCATATTTCCGCCAGTGTATCTCAATCCATGAGAGATTGTGCCCCGAAGATATCTCAGAAGATTCTTGGCATCAATCCAGTGGGGCTCAACCAAATATGAGCTCACCATGCTAACTACAAAACATATGTCCGGATGGAAGTTCACTAAGAACATCAATGCGAATGAGTTTATGAAACTCAGAGGCATTTCCCAAATCTGGTCCAACGTCACTACCATATAACTTTTGAAAGTTAAGATCCTCGAGGTAGTCACAGGCTTGCAGTTTATCATTCCACATTCAGAATCCAACTCCCTCTTTGTTCTGCAAATGAGAGGGTCTGCACCTGTCAGAAATAGGTTGTCCTCATAAGGTGTCGGTATGAGAGGCCTATCATCCACAACCTTCGGGTAATGGTTTGGATCGGTTTCACTCCTAGTGAATCTCAGCTTCATGAGATAGCTTTCAATCCTCTCATACTACGCCTGGGGTGTTTTGCTTCAAGCCATAGAGGGCTTTCTTCCACCTGCATACGTGAGAATCCTGATCATCAATCTCAAACCCCTCTGGTTGTTCCAAACCTATGAACCTGCTACATGAGGGGAATGGTCCCCTTGTAATATTTTCCTTCGGTACATCTCAGACATGTACTTTCATGCTCTTTTTGAATTCAGGCATCCCTATCACCATCTGACTCACAAACCTCTGATGCTATGTGTCAATGGACATGGTCCCTAGTGGACTTCTTGCAACTTGATACAACCCTGAACTCAAAAACATCTTTGAAATTCTATTTTCAAATACGTACCTTTCCATCGACGAGTGCCACCTCGTAATCTTTGACTTCCATTGCTGAAATGGACACCAGGTTCTTCTTGCGATCAGGTACATAAAAGAGATTCTGTAAATGAATCGAGTTACCCTCATTCAATTGAGAGTTAACATTCCCTACACCCTTTCCGGGACAGGTGGCATCGGCTCCAAGTATAATCACACGATTGTTTCCATCTCTACCAAATTAGAGAGTGCACCCATCTATCTGATGGAGTGCCTTGAAGCACTACAATCTATAAGCCAGATTCCCAAAGAATCTGAAGGAGAGGGCCAATACAAGATAACCCTTATTTATCTTATTAGAAACAACATTTGATTCTTCATACCTGGGCTTCCTTGCTTTCTATGAAGAGTCGACCATTTCCTTGATGACCTGCATTACCTGTCATTCCTGTGATCATTGAAGATGTCCTTGTTGTTATCATCATCAAGTGATGTGTCCCTTCCATTCGGACACTCCTTCACATAGTGGTTGAATTAGTTATCTGCCTTTCCTTCCACCCTGAGATCCGGTCTTCCAATGAAGTGATCTTTAGGTAGGCCATATTCCGCTGTGCCATTCTGATAATATTGTCTGCTTCAAGTTCACCCTTGGTGAATTTGAAGAGGGATGAGGAATCCACTGATCCTTTTGTCCTTTCCCAACTGTCTTCAATGATTGCTCTTTCACTCTTGCTTGGGAATTGTCTTCACCTTAGCTCTAAAACCATGTTAATTTTAGGGATGTTCTATGCTTAGAGCAGTTTATTTCAATTTTCATAGTTAGCTCAATATCTTTTCCAGATTAGCAATCACATCAACATTAAAGTAAATTGCAGATAGAACATAAACATAAATCGCAGAAGACAAGCCAAGACAAGAGGACACAAGATGTGGCACTAGCCAAGGACAAACCCCAATGTGACCTTTAGATGACTGCGTCTTACTCTCCTCTAGAATTGAGTATAGGAGCCTTCCAGGACAGTGGATTGTAGCTCTCCTTAAACAGCGTATGAGAATCTAATTACCGCGTAATTAAGGACCTTCATGGACTATGTATTGAGCCTCCTTTTAACTGTGACTAAGGGCATCTTATAGCTACATTTAGAATCTCCTTTCTCTTCGGAATTAAGTCTCTTCTAGACTGCGTATAAGTGCCTCCCCTTGCTGCATCAGATCATCATTGACTGTAGTCAAGGGCACCTTTAAATGATACGGCTAGAAGTTTCCTCTAGTTGCATATAGAACCCTCATTACTGTGGCTAGGGCATCATCCTTACTGTGGCCAGGGCATCATCCTTACTGTGGCTAGGGCATCATCTTTGCTGTGGCTAGGGCATCATCCTTACTGCTGCTAGGGCATCATCTTTACTGCAGCTAGGGCATCATCTTTACTTAGGCTAGTGTATACTCGTAGTGTCTCTCCTCCACCAAAACCCAAAGACGTGGAGAGGAAGAGATCACATGAAGAGTGTGTGTGACAGATGACTTCAAGTCCTCTTCTATTTATACTAAAACGTAGAGGTTGAAGAGAAATGACTGTTGGGCTTCTAAGTCTACATAATTTGCTGGCTGACTTGACAATTTGTCCATAATCAAAATAAATTCATATCTTCATAAATACTTATCGGAATCGGATGATCTTTAGATCAATCCTACACCTCTCGATGAGAGGGATCTAAGAAAAATATCAACTGCCATAAATAAGATGACCCATATGGAGTTTGGCCCTAGTTGCTAATTTTAATAGGCTTGCTTCAACCCATAGAGGGCTTTCTTCAACCTGCATACATGTGTCCTTCGATCTTGTACTTCGAACCCCTGAGGTTGTTCCAAGTAGACTTCCTCCTTAAGCGAGCCATGTAAAAAAGAAATCTTAATGTCCATTTGATGTAGGCTCCATCCTTGAGTGGCAACAAGAGCAATAATAGATCGGATAATGGTATATCGGACAATCAGTGCAAATACCTCGTCATTGTCCACTCCTTCATTTTGAGAGAAGCCTTGAGCAACGAACCTGGCCTTGTATTTTTCAACACTCCTATTTGCTCCATGTTTGATTTTGTATAGCCATTTTGAGGTGACTACAGACTTGTCCTACGGTCTAGGCACCACATCCCAGACATCATTTTTCATGATAGATTCATACTCTTCATTCATCACATCCTTCCATACTTGGTGCTTTACGACTTATTTGAATGTACATGGCTCAGTTTGAACAATAGTACTCATAGCAGCTAAGTACCCTTGATACATGTTCGACTTCTTACTTTCACAGAATGTCCCTCTTGGAGAAGTATGTCTTTCAACATCTTCGAGAGTATCTTTGAGCCACAAAGGTGTTTTCCTTGAGGTAGAGGGATCATCGGGAGGTGGGTCTATGGGATCCATTGGGCCTTCAACATCAGGCATAGGCTCATCTGTTGGAGGTTCGTCTTGTTTTTCTACAGCCTCATCATTATTCTTCCTTGGAATGGGGAGATTTCTGGATTTCCCAAGGGCAGTGTCTTCATATAAAGTGTCTTCATAACTTATTTCCACATCTCTTTGACCGGGCATATAGATTCTATATGCGTTTGAATTTTCATTGTAGCCCACAAATGTACCTTTCTTCCCATATGCTTCCAACTTGTTTCTTTTCTCTTTAGGCACATGAAAATACACGGGACAACCAAATATTCTAAAATGAGAAACATTTAGTTTCTTACTAGTGAAAACTGCTTCGGGTGTCTTGAAATCCAGCGCTTGATGCAGGCTCCTATTTTGAACATACACAACAGTGTTGGCAGCTTCTCCCCATAAGAACTTTTGTATACCTTGATCATGGAGCATGGCATGGGTAGCTTTTATAATTGTTTGATCCTTCCTTTCAACAACTCCATTTTTCTTAGGAGTGTGTGGAACGGTTGTATCCCTCTTAATGCCAACCTCTATGCAAAAGTCATTTAATTCATTTGATTCATATTCGGTTCCATTGTTGGTCGTCAATATTTTCATCTTCTTCCCTGTTTGATTCTCCACCAAGGCTTTGAAAGAACAAAACCATTTGAACACTTCATCCTTCTTCAAGAAATAGATCCATGTTTTGCGAGAGAAGTCATCCACAAAAATTGCACAAGCAACATACCAGATAGGTTAGAATGGACCAATTGAATAATATCGGTAGTTTGGCTTTAACTTGAAGGGAATGGTCCCGTTGTAAGTTTCCCAACTACACAACCTTGACAAATTCCTTCATCATTCATGTTGAAATTGGTCATACTTGTGACATCTTCCTTACCCTAGCCAGGTAAGGCTTTGTAATGTAAGTGGGTGAACCTTTAGTGCCATAGCTCAGATTGAATTGAAGCATCGCAAGTCAAGGCTCCCAAAGGAATTCCTCCAACTTGATAGAGACCATCAATCCTAAATCCAAGTGTGAATACATCTTTAGGGTTTCTTTGCCAAATACATACCTTTCCATCAACGAAGGCTACCTTGACACCAGGTTCTTATTCAAATCGGGCACATATGATACTTCTTGTAGATGAATGATTTGACCTTGATTCAAGTGAAGAGTGACAATACCTATCCCTTTTACGGGTTAGGTGGCATTGTCTCCAAGTATGATCTCCAAATTAGTCTTCTTTTCATTCAAATTTGAGAGGACCTCTTTGTACCCAGTGAAGTGCATTGAGGCTCCACTATCAATCAACCAATGATCCAAACTGTCCAAAGGAGAGGCAGTAGATAGAGCGGAAATAAGATAAAATTCCTTTTGTTTTTCTACAACATTACTTTCCTCATACTTGGAGTTTCTTGATCTTTTGGGAGGTTGACCATTTCCATATCGAGCAGCGGGAGCATTCCTTTTTCCTTTATTGTTGAACCTATTTTTCCTTTGATTGTGAATGCCTTTGTTGTTGTTTTTATTGTCATCATCCCTTGGAGATTTCTTCTTGTGAGGACACTCCCTAGCATAGTGGCCGAACTTATTACAATTGAAGCACCTTCCTTTTCTTCCTTCTTTGAATCCCTGCTTGAACCCTTCACCCTATCTCCTTGAAACAACATTATTTTTCTTCTTTGCATGAGTGGAGAAAGCAGTGGGTTCATTTCCATTTGAAGGTTTGTCTCTCTCCATCATCCTTGTCTCCTCTCGAGTGCATCTAGCCAATAACTCATTGAAACTAAGGAATCTTGTCGTTGTTGAGAATGGTGGTGTTAAACACATTGAAATACCCCCAAGGGCAATGAGAGTGAGCTCCCTATCTGCAATAACTTTTCCAATAGATAAAAGGTCATTCTTGATTTGTGTGATCCTCATGAAGTAGGATTGGATGGATTCCCCTTTATCCATCTTGACGTCCTTCAACTTGTTTTTGAGAAAGAGGATTGGATTTGCATTGCTCACTTTGAACATCCCAACCAGCGTCTGATATATTTCCTTAGAAGTTCCCAAATTAGAAATATAGGCAACCAAATGCTTTTGAATAGAATCAACCTAATTTTTCTTTGCTTTGACCTCACCTTTTCTATATTTCGTCTTAGCAGTAGTTGGTGCATTTGAAGGAGGCTCCACCACTTTTCCCTGCACATAATTCAATACTTCATGCTCCTTCAAAGTCAAGTACAAAGTCATCTTCCATGCATGACAATCATCTTTGTCATTAAGCTTGTCCTCAGTCTTCAAGTAAGATGAAGAAGCCATTGAAACTTGTCCAATAAACCTTTCTTGGTGATTGCTTTTCTCTCTCTTGCTTGGGCTTTGTCTTCACTTGGGCTTTGATACCATGTTAAATTTAGTTAACAATGGTATGTTCTATGCTTAGCACAATTACCTCAGTGTACTTTAAGCAGCCCAAGGATTACGCTTTCTTGATATACTCGCCATGCTATATCATCAGGACATGCCTAGATATCTTTGGGCAGAAGCATGTAACGCAACAATTTACATTTAGAGTAGGGTCCCATAGAAGATGTTGGGCAAGATGACACCTAAGGTGGCATTTATAGGGAAGAAGTCAAAAGTCAAACATTTTAGGGTTTTTGGCAGTATCTCATATTTTCACATTCCATATGAGAAGTGGACAAAACTAGATTTGACTGCAGAGAAGTGGTATTCCGTTAGTTACCACGAAACATCCAAGGCATACAGGATCTATATTTGAGGGAGTAGGAAAATCATTGTGAGATGGGATGTAATGTTCTAGGAGTATAATTCCCGCAAGAGTTCTCACGAGTTGCCAACAGTTGATAAGAGTCAACAAGAAGAAGCTCCAAGTCTTGAACAACATTAGGCTCAGGGCACACGTACTAGTACAATGACTAGTACGGGGACAGGTACAGGTGTTGAGGAGAGTTTGTACCATTGGAGCAACAAAAGGATGAGGAGCTTGAAGCTTCACCCACTACAAGTGGGAGAAGGAATCATGATGTGCTTTAAACTTTGAGAGATGCATAGGAGTTTGTGGGAGCTCTTAGATCGAGCACCAAGGATAGGAGACCACCAAGGAGATATTCAAGTTACAAGGCATTGATGACTCTGCTTATTGACAGTGAGCCTTCTAGCTATGAAGAGATTGCACATCATTAGGTGTGGTAGGATGTTAGGGTGGAGTACAATTCCATCACGCTGAACGATGTTTGGGAAGTGGTGCCTAGACCGTTGGATAGGGTAGTGGTTGATTCTAGCTGGATCTATAAAATTAAGCATGCTGCAAATGGCAACATAGAAAATTTCAAGGCAAAGTTCATGGCCAAGGATTTTTCTCAAAAAGAGGGAAAAAATTATGAGGAGACGTTTGCTCCAATGGCTAGGTATACTTCCATTAGGGCCATGATCTCATTTACAACACAGATGGGATGGAAGATCCATCAGATGGATATCAAGACGACGTTCCTGAACAAAGCCATAGAAGAGGAGTACATCAAACAACTAGAGGGTTTTAAGATGCATGGGAGGAAAACCCATGTATGCAGGTTGAAGAGAGTGCTATGTGGTCTCAAGCAAGCTCCTAGGGCATCATATGGTCGGATTGACAACTACTTGCAAGAGATGGGATTCGTGAAGAGTGAGGCATACTCGAACTTCCACTATCTTATGTTTGGAGGTGAGCCACTCATCTTCTTGTTGTATGTGGATGATCTATCTTTTATTAGGTCACGAGAGCTCATAGAAGACTGCAAGAGGGACTTAGAAGCAGAGTGTGAAAATTCTATCATTGCAACACCTGATTTACTTTGCCTACTTATTTCCAATAAGTTATTTATGAAATTTCTTCAATAAACATTAAAATAAATTATGCTGCAAATATCACACCATAATTCAGAAACAAACACATGCACAATAATCAACACATTGACATAGTTATTTTAGACAACAATCCCCGGAAAAACCCAATGTGGGAAAACCCATGCAGGAAGGGAGGATTTTATTATTAAGCAATTCCTTCGTACAACACGATGCCAAACTGGCTTACCCAATAGAGAGAAAAATTCTCTAGCATTTCTCCCAGTCCCAGTGTTAGCCTCGCTGACCTCTGCGTTAGCCCCTACTTGTCTGCGTCAGCCCCTGCTTGTCTGTGTTAGCCCTGGGCCTCTTTGCGTCACCCACGCAGGCCCTCTAGTGACTGCGCAGTCTCCTGTTGCCTCTGCATCTGCCTGAGAGGCTCTGCGTTTGCCTCTTCTACCTCTACGCTAGTCTTCTTGTGTTGATACTGACTCTCTGTTTGATACTTGCTACCTCCTATTGCTCTCCAGACCACTAGTTCGAATTTCTCAGCTAACCCCACTCCAGAAATCAAACTGATTGGTCTCCCTCAATATGTTCTCCCACTGACCCTCAAGCCTCATCTTATACTTTTCATGTTAGTCCTTCAAAGACCGAGATTAAATCTCTAATCGACGACTAAGATTAGATTTGGCTTGATCAATGACTTTTGGAACTTTCTAACCCAGTTTTATATTAATACCCATTAAAATTTTATTTTTCTTAAGTTTAGACTTAGGAACTCCATTAAAAATATTAATTATTTTAATATCTACCAAACTGGTTAGAATCTGCCCAAACCATTTATGGGTCTTGGAGATCTCATTTGCTTTAGCCTCTCCACCAATTTTCATGGCTAGAGCACATCCGATGCTACCCAAAATCAACACTCCCTCTTAGCGAGGATTGTGTTCTAGTAATACTCCACACTGAGCATTACTCTGATCATACGGCATTGGTACCTATGCTAATGCTAAGCCTCCCTACCCAACATCCTCTACATCGCTGCATCCTGTACTGTTGCCCATGGCTCTATCACTGCGACTACTACATCTATACTGCAGCTGCCTCTGTATCCGTGCTGTTGCTGGTCCAGCTTCCCAACACTGCATCTGCACTGCAACTCCCTCTACATTCGTGTTGTTGCTGGTCCTTCTTCCCAACACTGCATCTGCACTGCAAACTCCTACTCATCATGTTGCATCGTGCTACTGCTGACTGCTACTACACTGCAACATCATACCCATTTCTACCACTGAAATGGATTCTTTATCATCCCCATCTTCTCCCTGAAATAATCAAACTTGGTTCTTCCAAGGGCCTTGGTAAGGATGTCTACCACCTATTCTCCTGTAGGAGTGTAGCTCAACTGTACAGCTCCTCGTTGGACACAGTGTCTGACAAAGTGACATCGAATATCAATATGCTTTGACCAATCGTGAAACAATGGATTCTCAGAGAGCTTGATGCAACTCTGATTATCGCACATGATCCTGGTCGCCTCCATTTTTCTTCTGAATAGGTTCACAAGCAGTTTTCTAAGCCATGTGGTCTCACACGAAGTTGTACTCGCCGCCATATATTCTGCCTCAGATGAGCTTATAGCTACAAACTTCTGTTTCCTACTACACCAGGAAGTCATTCTTGATTCGATGTTGAAACAATATCCAGAGGTAATTTTCTGATTCACTGAACTTCCTGCCCAATCTGCATCAGTAAATCCACTCAATCTTATATCCTTACCCCTAGTGTACACGAGTCCATAATCATTTGTTCCTTGTAAATACATGAGAATATGTTTGGTTGTTGCCCAGTGCGCCCTCTTTGGTTCCACCTTGAATTGACTGAGGGTGTTGACAACGTAGCAAATGTCTGGCCTGGTATTGACCAGATACATCAGGGACCCTATGAGCCGCATGTATAAGGTGGGATCAACATCCTTGTCTTCTGATGCATCAATCTTCTTCCAGTTGGTGATCATTGGAGTAGCCATGGGTCTACAGTCCTCCATCATGAATCTTTTCAGGATTTCTATAGTATACCTCCCTTGCCCAAGGAAGATCTCTCCCTTCTGCTACCAAACTTCCAACCCTAGGAAATAATGCATTCGTCCCAAATCTTTCATATTGAATTTTGTGGCTAGATTCTTCTTGTAGTCCCCAATGAGCCTGGATGATCCTTTCAGAAAGAGATCATCCACATACAATACTAAGATTAGCAGCTCATTCTCTACGACGAGATAGTAGAGATTTGGATCTGCATCACTCTTGACAAATCCCATCTTTTGCAAGTAGCGATTGATTCGACCATACCATGCTCTAGGTGTCTGTTTCAGCCCATACAGGTCTTTCTTCAACCTACATACATGAGACTTCTTCTCATGTGTCGCAAAGCCCTCTAGTTGTTCAATGTATACCTCTTCTTCTATTACCTCATTCAGAAAAGTTGTTTTGACATCCATCTGATGAATCTCCCACCCCATTTGTGTTGCAAGAGATATCATGGTCCTAATAGATGTATACCTGGGTACCGGGGCGAGGGTTTCCTCGTAATCATTTCCTTCCTTTTGAGCATACCCCTTAGCCAGAAACCTAGCCTTATATTTCTCAACACTGTCGTCTACAATGCATTTTATCTTGTAGATCCATCTCAAACCTACCACTAATCTATCTTGAGGCCTTGGCACTACCTCCCAGACATCGTTCACCATTATGGAGTTGTACTCCTCTACCATCGCATCTAGCCAAACTTGATGTTGAGTTGCCTCCTGGAAACTAGTAGGCTCCCCATCCTGAGCTACTAATGCCTGATATCTATCTAGATGTTTTCGCTCCCTCTTATTGTTTCTTGGTGTACCGATGAAGTCCTCTGCATCTCGCAGACTCTGACGAAGTTCCCTGCTAGTTCTTCCTCTGCCAGCACTTCTGTAAGCTCCTCTTCATCCTGTGAATCTTCCTGATCCGAGGAAGAATTCTTTACTTCTGTTGGTTGAAGAGGTTTAACCAACGGCTCCTCTTTTGATTGCTCTTCGGAAGGCATCTCACGATATTTTTTGAAAGCCCTGTCCTCCATGAACTTCACATCTCGTTGAACCACTACCTTCCTGCACCCTAGAAGATAGATTCTGTATGCCTTAGCGTTCTCGCTATATCCCACTAGATATCCTTTTTCTGCATTTTGATCTAGCTTTTTCCTCGTTTGCTCGGGTATGCGGCAATATGTTAAGCTCCCAAATATCCTGAAATGAATGACTTCAGGTGTCTTCCCTGTGAAAACTTTCTCTGGAGTAATCTTGCCCAACGCCTGATAAGGAGTCTTGTTCTGAACATAGACTGATGTGTTGCATGCTTCTGCCCACATGAATTTTGGCATATCTTGATCATAAATCATGGCCCTAGCTGCTTCTACAATAATCATGTTCTTTTCTGCTACTCCATTCTGCTCTGGATTGTAAGGAGCCGTCCACTCTCTTCTGATGCCCTCCTTAACGCAAAAATCAGTGAAGTCTTTATCAACATAGTCTCCACCATTATCTGAGTGCAAAACTTTTATTTTCTTCCCAGTTAAACTCTCCACCAGAGCCTTGGACTCTTTGAATTGACAGAAAACCTTGTCCTTGGTTTTCAGAAAATAAATCCAAGTTTTCCTTGAGTGATCATCAATGAAAGTAAGGAAGTACTTGGCACCACCCAAAGTTTAGTGGACATAGGTCCGCAGATATCTGAGTGTATCAATCCTAGTACACTCTTGGCCTTGTTTTTACTTCTAGGAAATGCTGCCTTGGCATACTTTCCTAGAGCACATCCTCTACATACATCATCTCATTTCGTACTAAGATCCAAAACTCCTGTTACAGTGCTCTTGAGAATTCTTAGAGCCCCATGGTGCAAATGCCCCATTCTTCTGTGCCATAGTTCGTTCAAGTCCTTGTCTCCATGACTGCCTATTAGTGCCATTGGTGATTCTAGTTGTAATTTGTACAACCTATTACTTTTGATCCCGATCTGCACTTTCTTTTTCTAGCTCGGGTGTTTGACATATACTTTCTCCTTGATGAAGAAGACGTCATAGCCCTTGCCTTGAAGTTGCGACACGGAAAGTAAGTTCATCCCCAATCCTGGTACATGCAGCACATTGGTAGCCCGTAACTGTTCTTCGGATTCTGTTTGAAAAACTATGGTACCCCTCCCTACTGGAGTACACTTTGCCTTGTTCCCCATGGTGATCTGAAAATTCATCTTCTCTTCTCAATAATCTGATAAACATTCCCTGATTCCTCTCATATGCCAAGAGGCTCCACTGTCTATATACCATACTTCTGATGATGCAGAACTAGTCATACAAGCCACTTCTTCTTCCAGCCTGGAAGCCAACATAGAGAAATCGAAATCACTTTCTCTTGTGTAGATTTTTGAAAATCTGTGCGAGTCTCCTGACGTGGATGTCTCTGCATCATGGTCTCGACCCATAACTGATTTTCCATTCCTGTCTCTGATTACTTGCTCTGATACCATGTGAAAATTCTATCACTGCAACATCTGATTTACTTTGCCTACTTATTTCCAATAAGTTTTTTATGAAATTCCTTCAATAAACATTAAAATAAATTTTGATGCAGATATCACACCATAATTCAGAAACAAGCACATGCACAAGAATCAACACGTTGACATAGTGATTTTGGACAACAGTCCTCGGAAAAACCCAATGTGGGAAAACCGGTGCAGCAAGGGAGGATTTTATTATTCAACAATTCTTTCGTACAACAGGGTGCCAAACTGGCTTACCCAATAGAGAAAACATCTCTAGCACTTCTCCCAGTCCCAGCATCATCTTGGCTGAGCTCTGCGTAGCTCCCAGACACTCTGTGTTAGCCCCTTCTTGTCTGTGTCAGCTTGGGCTTCTCTGCGTCACCCATGCAGGCCCTCTAGTGGCTGCGCAGTCTCCTGCTGCCTTTGCGTCTGCCTCTTCTGCCACTACACTGGTTTTCTTGTGTTGATCCTAGCTCTCTGTTCTGTACTTGCTGCCTCCTGTTGCTCTCCAGACCACTAGCTCGAATTTCTCAGCTAACCCTGCTCCAGAAATCGAACTAACTGGTCTCTCTTAGTATGTTCTGCAACTGACCCTCAAGCCTCATCTTATACTTTTCTTGTTGGTCCTTCAACGACTGGGATTAAATCTCTAATCAATGGCTAAGATTAGATTTGGCTTGATCCATGACTTTTGGAACTTTCTAACCTAGTTTTATATTAATACCCATTAAAATTTTATTTTTCTCAAATTTAGACCTGGAAACTCCATTAAAAATATTAATTATTTTAATACCTCCCAAACTGGTTAGAATCTGCCTAAACCATTTCTGGGTCTTGGAGATCTCATGTGTTTTAGCCTCTCCACCAATTTTCATGGCTAGAGCATGTTGTCGCACAAATTGTCACGACAACGCCTAGACCAGGGGTTGTCACTCTGATCCCCGATCTCTCCGTTTGAGCCTGTCTCCCACAACTAAGGGGGGTAGGCCCTGAAAGGAAAAGGTCGACCAACTGCGAACCAGTTGGTTTGGGAGACACGAAAGAGAAAAACACTAAATAGTTTTGTTTAATTTAATGGACCAGTGCCTTATGGGTTTGGTGTCAAAATGATCACTTAACAGATGTTGCAGGAATGTAGAGTATGCACAGCAATCATTTAACATCAAATTACTTCGAAAATGTGAGATATCAGTAAATTCACAACACTTTTAACAATGATCTGGCAAATTAAAAGGAAATAAACTCTGAAAGATATGACCATGTAAATTAGCGCATCAACCAGATATTATATGTAAGCATGCCAAATCTCATAAAGGTAAACGTTCATCCCACATTAAAACTTTAATCTCAACAAATGCAAAATAGGACATGATAAAATTTCCAGGCTGAGACTTTAACAGGCAAAATATTTCCACGATGCTAATTTTTTTGCTTTTCTGACAAAAATAAAGACTTAAAGCTAAAAATCCGAACTGGAATAAAATTAAAAAAAATCTAATCCTAAAACATATATTTTATGATTTTTTATATTTTTATATTTTTTTATTTTTTAGAACAAAATTTAAACTAAGAAAAAGCTATTTTAACTCTATACTAAATCAAAAAAATGAAAACTAAAATCTAAAACCCTAACAGCAAAAACCCTAAGCACCTTTTTGTGACCCTTTTTTTTAATTTTCAAAATCAAAATAAAATAAAATAAACGCTGAATGCTAACGTATATTAAAACAAAACTAAAATATAACCAAAAACTTAAACAAATGAAAACCTAACTAAAAAAAATGTAACGCATATGCATTTGAATCAAAACGTGACCAAAAAAGATGAAATTCGATTTTAAGCTTAAACTATGCCCCCGTTAAAAAAAAAATATCGACGCATATACTGATAAAAGATTTACGTGATTCCTCTTAAAAAGGGGCAAATGGAAACGATATTTCAGAAAATGAACCCTACGCTTGACTGACGGCTCGAAACGCACTGATATGGGACCCAAATTTCAGTTAAACAAAACGATTTCCTACGCTGATAACAATCCCGCATTTATACGTAACTGAATAAAATCGATTTGGGTTTTCTGAGCTCATGCTAACGCATAGAGCAACCGGGCATGCGGTAGTCGATTTTATAGTTTTAACAAAACGAAAAACAAACGAAAATCGATTGTATGATTGAACTGTGCAATACCAAACTTCAAAGAATCGATTAGCTTGTGCGTGTAAAGGAAAATGATGCCCAACGAATTTCACAAGCGTTTTCTGAGTTTATTTGCAGGCGGATGAGTTTTAATGCGTACCTGATACCCACGCAGGAGGATTCACGCACTTACCTGGCCCCAATGAGCTACTGTGACTGCTGTTTCTTTTGGTTCTGTGCAGGTTTTGATCGGTCAGTAGAGATGAATGTGAGAGCACGCAGAGAAAAATGAAGCCTAGAAGAGCTGGACGTATGCTGAGACAAAGAACGTAGGCAGATCCACGTGCAGACAAGATGACCAACAGCAGTGTAGATGATGTATTTTGACCAGAAACACAAAATATCTTGACCTGTAGACAGAAAACCAAATTCTGGACAGTATATATGCGAAGATGAAACCCTGGAAAACTCAAAAAAAAAATTCAAAATTTACAGCTCTATAAAGCTAGATATATCAGTTATTATTGAAGAAAACTTTGAGAAATTTCAGATAGCTAACGAAACGTGTTAGAAAAATCTCTCATGCAATTCATAAAAAGACTAAATGATTAACCTAGGGTCAAAACCAGCTGGGCTCTGCAAAAAAATGCTTATGGGAGTTGGCTGGTTCAGCCTAGAACTTCCCCTAACGCCCACTGATCTTCAAGAGTTTCCTGCACAACTCACTTCACCCGTCAAATAAGAGAGAAAAAGCAGTACTAGATCTCAAACACAATGGGGATACCTGCCATTACATCAGAAACCCTAATACTACTAAAACCCTAGCATGTGAACAAGATACCTATGCTCAACAATACTCTTCATTAAGCTGTCATTAACGGCTGAAAATTAAAATATGCAGAAATAAAATTTGCTCACAGCACATTAAAAGAGTAACACCAGCAAGCTTTTGACCCCAAAGTCTTCTTTATTAGCACCAGAAAAAAGATTACACGAGAGCTTCTTCAGCACAAGACTCAGATCCAAATTGATGATCTCAAATGGCCCCTAGCACCCTACTTAAAGGAAAAAATCCCAATGGCTAGTTTTAGTTATCCATGACAAAACGATCTCGACCGTCGATGAGGATCAAGACATCTCTTAATCTCATCCGTCGAATTAAAAATTTCAAAATATTATTATTTTATTATTTTTATCATGGATCATCAAACATAGCCTTTGGAAAAATTTCCCTAGGACCTAGGACCTAAGACGCACGAGGGGATTAACATTTTCAACCCTCAAGACTCTTTTCATCATGATTTTTTTTACAAATTTTACATCCTCAAGGGGAAAAAGCCCTTTGACAGACCCTCATAGACCACCCAGTTCTGCGACCACACATAATCTAGCAGATTAACACACTAAGATTCTCCTAAAACTCTAATGCTAAAATTCATTCCAGCTTTGGGGTCAGGTTGAAGGAAAACTCTGCTGATCATGGATCGGTGAGACGAAAAACCTTCCGGAATGAAGATTATCACTAGAAAATTAGGTCCACCTAGGCAATTTACATACATGACTTAGCTCTGCTAAAATTATTTACATCAAAATGCAGACTGGGTTTACAATTTTAATAAGATCAAGAGAATGACGATGACTGCTGAATGGCACGAACATCTCGATCAAGCGCTGCCCCTTTTTGCGAAAAGGGGGTGTACTGCTATGGGTAGTTGACACGCAGCGGTCAACATTTGGCTCTACTTGGGGACACGTTGCTGCACTGTAGGAATGTGAGAATCCAAAATCTGCACCCATGCAATACCAAACAAAATATAAGTAGCGTCCATTCAAAAATCATCATATAACATTTAAGCACATGAAAGATAGAAGCTCTTCATTAATCAACTATCTAATAACATGAAAAGTAAATCTAATCCTAAAACAGAAACAAAATGCTGAAAATGACAAGGAGTAGGGTCAGAAATACAATACAAAGGATGCCCCATGGCATCAGATATCATCTTTGAAGAACAGCGTGAGCATTTGGCCATTCGCAGGTAGATCAAGTGGTTCGCCATCCAATCTGCTCAAGTGGAATGAGTTTGGTCCGCCTATGTCTCTAATGATGTAAGGTCCAAGCCACAAACTGTCGAACTTCTTATGCTTTCCTGGTTTCTCATTTTTGCGGTCCCAAAGCAATACCATATCTCCCACTTGCAAAGATCTAGATCAAGAATATTTATCAGAGCTTTTCTTAATGTTAGACTGATTTTTACATATAGCATCGAAAGCTGTCCTACGAGCTTCGTCTAACTCCACAATCTGATTTATCCTATTTTGAACAACATCTTTGTCAGTAGAAAAATTTTGAAGGAGCTGATAAGCTGGCAACTTAAGGTGCACAAGTAAGGTTACATCCAAGCCGTAAACTAATTCAAAGGGAGATTTACCAGTAGCCTTCTTCTTATTGATTCTATCTGCCCATAAAGCATACTTGATTTTGCTATCCCACGATCTTTTATTATCTCCTACTATCTTCTTGATAATGGTTATGAGATTCTTGTTACTTGATTCAGCCAGACCATTACCCTGAGGATAGTAATTTGACGAATGAGACAAGACAATACCATACTTGAAACAGAAAGATGAAAACTCTGCGGAACTGAAAGCTTTGGCATTGTCAGTAGTGATCTTGGCAGGGATACCAAATCTAGTAATGATGTTATTTTCAATGAAATCCATGATA
>APFE031464365.1:723-16117 GCA_000404065.3 Pinus taeda | reverse complement strand
TTGCTTTCTCGGAATGTCCCCCTTGGGGCAGCATGCCCCTCAGCATCTTCGAGGGTGTCCCCGAGCCATGATGGCCTCTTTCCTAGAGAAGGGGAAGGATGGTATCAGAGCTGAGGTGAAGACAAACTCTATCTATAGCAATCATCATCAAAGGAAATGGATTCCACTAAGCTTGAATTCATGCCCAATAGATGTGTCACACACCCTCATTGATGGATATAAATACAGGAAAAGTTGGAGAGAATTTCAACACATCACAACTCACATCTTCCTCTCTCATCCTAAAGAGTACGAGCTACCTGAAGGACGAATTTTAGCCACACGTGGGAAGGACGAAGAGGACAGACTGTACGGCTGAGCTGCAGTACGATTTTCTGCTGCTAGGGTTTTGCAGAAAGTTTGACCAATGTTGACTTTGGTCAACACTTGGTCCAATCAAGCTGAAAACTTGTGGAAGGTTCGATTTTTGAGGGCCGTACTACCTGGCACAAAAATCGAGGTCAAAGGGTTGACCGTTTTGCTGCTGCGTTGACTTTTAGCTTGATGCCCTTGTGTTGACTTTTTAGGACAGCGTTGACTTTTGTAGAATTGACTTGTGTTGACTCATCTACTACTTGGAGGGTTGTTGTGACACATGCTGGGCTGGCTGACCAAAGAAGACTTTGCTGGTTGAAGCATCCTGTTGACCGCCGAAACGAACACACACATTTTTCATGTTTCTGATTTGTCTTCTGTAAGATCTGCTTATATGTTCTATCTGCATTTTTGCTTAACTACTTGTATGATTGCTGCGAGAAAAGTGAAAGTGCTCTTAGCATAGAACATCTACAAAAATTTACACTAGTTAAATGTATCAATCTCCTATGGTCAAACTCCTTTATGACCCAACCAACTTTTGTTGGCCATAGTTTTAAAACTCAGACTCGGAGTTTGCTCCTTTTGAGGAGATCTGGTGTCCTGAGTCTGTCGATTTACCCCACATGGTGTAGATGGCTGAACCCCCACGGTTTGTGTACCTCTAGTGTCTCTACAGTAACGATGAGGATGGGTTTGGTTTCTCACCCTCCTCAACTGGGCCAACCTCTCATTGTCCCAATGGATTCCACCCTAAAATTTTTGCACACTGAATTTCTCTTGAGCCATGGGTTTGCTGATGGTTTCACCCGTTACTGTGCCTACATACCCGAATCTTCCATGATCTTACTAGTTACCCAGAGTTGGGCCAAAATCATGCTCTGATACCATGGTAATGTTACAAAATAGGAAAAACAGTAATATGCAAGCAAATAACAATTTTCGCCACATAAATTTCAAAACAATTAGAAAATGCCCATAAATATCATAAATATGGAAGCATTTGAGCTATTTTATTATAAACGGGTGCAAGAGTACAAAATATGGAAATAATGCACTAGGGCTTCCCTCAAAGGCAAGCAGAGCAAAGCCTAGGTGAAGCAATGATAACCTAGAGCTACTATCAACTGACCAATTGGTGCATTGCGCAGTCCCTGACAATTCTGCACTGTTTGCTGCAAAGATATGGTTGAAAACCCCATCTCTAGTTCTCAAACAATTTCTGAAAATTTATATCTAGGCTCTTCAGGCAAAACCCACAAAAACCCATAAATGGTTTAGTCCGATTTTGAACTCCCAAAATCAACCCCCAAAAGGCACTGCGCAGTCCCCAACAATTCTGCATTGTCCGCTGCAAAGATATGGTTGAAAACCCCACCTCCGATACTCAGAAAAGTTTGCGAAATTATTTCTAAGATCCTTGTCAAAATCCCAGAAAAACCCATAAATGGTTTGGCTTGGTTTTGACCTTCCAAAATCAACCCCCAAAAGCCCTACGTTTTCCAATAGCTGTTGAAGCACATTGCCTATCAAACGACCAACAAAATCTTCCCCAGACACTCCTGAAACGTAGCAATCAACTCCACCAATACTGCCCTTATTTCTTCCGGCAAGCAATAGCCCCAATGGCTGAAACTCTATCTCCCACCTATGTCTAGTTTCTCTCTTCTACGCTGGCCAGAGTTTGCAAAATCACTCCTCAATATTGCTGTCACTTCCAGCCCTCAAACTCACTCAATAGACAACAAATCTATTGAGCATTCTTCTCCTAATTTCTCTCGACAATAGCCCTCTGGAAGAATGCTGTAATGGCCACACTAGATCCACTACTGCGTCCTCCAGAAATACGCACTGTTGGGGCGAACCAAATACAAATGCTGGAAATCTCTCTACAAATCTCCTTCGGATGATAATGGATGAAACTCTCTTTGGCACTCGAAGTCCCTCGAACAAAGGGTGAGTTCTCCGCTTGGAAAACTCTTGCTAAACAACAAGTGACCCGACTAAACAACTCGAGCAATATAATCAAATTCGATAAGCTAAGAATGCCAAATGAAGTGTGTTGCCTTCCTCTAATAACTTTCATGGAGTCTTTTCTCCTCTCATGCATTTCAAATCATTGGCTTAGGGAGTGCGTATTTCTTATGTGGGTGCCCCCCACATATCATTAACAAAACAAAATAAAATAAAATTAACTTGCCTCTAACTCCTAAGTCTTCTATCAAAAATCAAATGGGCCCTGTCTTTACCAACATTGGCCCCCAAAATGTAGAAATAAATCTTGTTCCAAAATAATTTAGTAAGGGACATTACAGTCCTCCCCGCCAAAAATTGCTTGTCCTCAAGCAATGGCTGAACAAGTGCCCTCTTTGACTGTTGATCACCACTGTAACCACTAATAATACCAGGGTCCCAAATGTACCATTGAGTCATCCCCAATCTTAGCACTATCACGACATGAAGGAATCCCTCGATACCAGGATCCGAAGCCATCCTAATCAATGTGAAACACACCTTGCTCCACTCACTGTCCAACCAGATACAGGTACCAGAAGCCCTTTGCATACTAGCAATAAGTAGAGCATCATGATAATGTAGGACTCTGCCCAACTCCCCATGAAATTTCCCTACTGAGTAGTCCATCTCATGCACTACAAGAGTAAACCCCTGAAGATGCAATCCAATCTTGGAGGGATTGAACCCTCGTCTACCCGAGTCTCCCCTGATCTCCTCCTGTCGATCACCCTGCCACACCGGTGAAGTTCCCCACACCATCAATGAATCACTAAAACCAAATGGAAGATTTGGATGACCCTCCCCTCTAGAAACCAGCTCACCTCTACGAGTAGCTGAACTGCTCAACCCTGTTATGCCAGAATCCCTTGCCCGTTGCAGAACGAACCTATCTTGCTGACATCGTGGCACTCTGGTCATGACTGACTGCCTAGCATGCTAGTACCAAAGCCTCCCCTCCCATAACTCTTGACCATAGTCCATGCGATGATCGAGGCTAGGCCAATCTTGTCGAAGCGACTCAACAGTGCTAATGCTTATCACTCCATGGCTAGCCCCAATACTGAGCAACAATTTGCCTCGTCCTATGGTGAGGGCTTCAGTGATCCCCCATGTGTTCGCCTGTGAATGAATCAGTCCGCCTGTTATCACGACCATGCTCACTGAGGAGTGGAGTATCCCACCAATCCACTGGATCCCTGGATCCCATAACCATACTGGAGGTCCACAACCCCCAATCCTCTCTGCATGCCGTTGGTTTTTGGGACCCCTTTGTGCCCCATCTTTGCCTCTTGTAGGTATCCAATAGGTAGGCACTGAGCATCAAGAACTTGTGCTGCAAATATCCAGTTGCTATGTGCCTGCCAAATCACACAGCGAGATGTGCTATCCCAACTCCTGATGATGTGCCTGGGTACTGTCGAAAGCCTAGGCATCATCCTGCCAACCCTTCGCACCTCATGCTCACCTAATGCCTCAAGCTGTCCAGCTGAAAAAGCACCATGTAACTCCCTCTCCGTCACCTCCCCAAGTGTGAGCCTAGGGGTGGAACATATGCTACCGCGATAATCAACCATGCCATCACTAAGCTTATAACCGTCAACTCGTGCACCTACCAAGTGTCTCAACTAGAGAGTCTCCTCTCGGCCTTTGACACGTGATGTCTCATCCAACTGCCTAGGGTGAGCCTCCCATGCCTTGCTGCCTGAATGGAGAGTGTCAAAGGGCAACAACCAAATCCTTTGCGATTGTAAGCAACACTGGAGGATGATGGGTGAGTATGTCCCAAAGAGTATGCTCAAGAGTCTGCCAGAATGCTCAAGAGTAATCCTATAGACGACCTTCTCTCTGCCTCAGATCTTTTGATAACCCCCTCGAGGCCCTGCCTCCACTAAACATGGTGTCCTTAGGTGCTCAACAATGTCCTCATCGATCCTAGGTGAGTTGCGTCCAGTGGTACACTTACTGTCCCTTTCCATAAGTCTCCGTGGAGGCAACGCTCCAAGAGCCCGTTGCACCCCATCATGTGCCACTGCACTCCTCGACATGCCACTGTACGCCGCAACCTGTCCCTGTACACCACCGGATACTCCCGGCTACAACATACCATCCTGTGTCTTGCCTGTGTCACTGCACCTGTCACTCCCCGCACGTCCTCAATGCGATGCGAGTCACTCCTCCTACCCCACAGTGTAAATCGACATGCTGTGGTATACCACCATGCATCTCCATGCTCCTCTGCAGGCCACTGGTCCTTGTTGCATAGCCCTGCACACCACTGGGTGTTATGGCCTAGAATTGGGTTTGTATGCATCAAGCCACATCCCTCTATATAACACTGGATGCCACGACCTGACTCTGTTCAGTCTTGTGTACCACTACCTACTGCCATACCACCCTGTAACATATGGTATTTCGCATGTGCCAAAGTGTCCACCACTCTGTTAGTGACCCCACCATGACACACGTCATGTCCCCTCGTCCATCCTGGTAGCCCTGAGCACCCTAACTCCACTCCCGCTAGAGGGGATATCTCCGTTGTGCTGATCCTCTGTGACCTGTGAGTCCTAAACCTCAATGGGAGGACATCGTCTCCATACAATTGTGGTCTGGTGGCCTACCCATGCCAGTTCCTCCAACTAGCTCCTGCTAGAGAATGCTAATCATCTTGTGCCCCCAGCGCAACCAACATGCCAAAACAACCAATGGAGTCTGCTCACAAACCACCTGGCCATTAGTGCCGACTGGAACTCCCCTAAGGAATGCATGCGCTCAGGCATTGGGTTGACTGCCTTATTAATGCCATAACCATCTTGGATGTCTGATATCGGATAGGAAGCCCCACCTGGATCCTAATGCGAACCTGGGCCTCCAGTATCCTCGATGTCTGAGAGCTCCCACTGAGCTTCACTCCAGACTACGACCATCTCCATGAGTCTAGTCGACTCCACCAGGTACCAACTCAGAATCTCTCGCCATCCAATCCCAAGAGAGGGATGGAATGCACAAACTCCAGCACATAGAACAAGCCCTCCATCTTGCGAGTGTTGCACCCTACGCAGCTCATGTCGCCTCAACTCACCATCTTGGTCAACACATAAAATTTGTCGAGGGGTCTCTGCATCTCTCTCTTTGTGGTGCAAAGGTAGTCTAGCAATGTTGCAAGCCCCATCTATATAAGCCCAGAGAGAGATACTACTTGGAAGTACTACAACTCTCTTGATGGTTTGTGCATCTATCTGCTCTAAGTCAGTGGCTGGCCCCAAAGAAGACTGCTCGTCCTCCTCCACCATGGGCTCAACATGAGTCACAAACTGCCCCTCCATGACTAGCTCACGTCTCTGTATGTGCTCTCCATTACTAGCTCACACCCCTCTATGTGCTCTCCATGCTGTTGTAGGTGATTGTCATCCCGCAACTCTGTCGTAGATCTGGGTGTCTCTATACCGATCGACTCCTCATCAAGGGTGGTGATGTCTCTCGGCACCTCATCATCCTGTCGTGCGCCGCTATCACTTGAAAACTCGGTCACGACCCCAGTTACTTCATCAATGGATACCTCAACAACAAATGTCACCTCCACAATGGTGGACATGTCTGTGTCTCCTAGCACCTCGTCAATGGATGGCCCTATGGGTGTATGCTCTACTCTCCCCCCCAAGGTGTCAACAGGTGCTGTCAAAGAGGCCTCCAACAATGATGACTCCTGTGCCACACTGGGTATACCAATGTGCTCCTCACACTCCCGCGTGTCCTATGCCTCATGCTCAATCTCCTCCTCAGGCCCCTCATATCTAAAGCCAGGCTTCCACCAGCAGAAGTGCCTCCTAGTCTCAACCTCTAACTGTTCCTGTCCTGTCTGCTCCTTTTGAGGAGATCTGGTGTCTTGAGTCTGTCGATTTATCCCACATGGTGTAGATGGTTGCACCCCCACGGTCTGTGTACCTCTAGTGTCTCTGCTGTAAGGATGAGGATGCGTTTGGTCTGTCACCCTCCTCAACTGGGCCAACCTCTCATTGTCCCAATGGATTCCACCCTAGAATTTCTGCACACTGAATTTATCTTGAACCATGGGTTAGTTTATGGTTTCACCCGTTACTGTGCCTACATACTCGAATCTTCCATGATCCTATTGGTTACCCATAGCTGGGCCAAGATCATGCTCTGATACCACTGTAATGTTCCAAAATAGGAAGAACAATGATATGTAAGGAAATAGCAATTTTCACCACAAAAATTTCAAAACAATTAGAAAATGCCCATAACTATCAGAAATATCGAAGCGACTGAGCCATTTTATTATAAACGAGTGCAAGAGTACAAAATATGGAAGGAATGCACTTGGGCTTGCCTCAAAGGCAAGCGGAGTAAAGCCCAGGTGAAGCAATGACAACCCGGAGGTACAATCAACTGACGCATTGCTGCACTGCGCAGTCCCCAACAATTTTGCACTGTCTGCTGCAAAGATATGGCTGAAAACCCCACCTCTGGTGCTCAGAAAATTTTGCAAATTTACATCTAGGCTCTTGAGACAAAACCCACAAAAACCCATAAATGGTTTGGCCTGATTTTGAACTCCCAAAATCGACCCCCAAAAGGCACTGCACAGCGCCCAACAATTTTGCATTGTCTGCTGCAAAGATATGGCTAAAAACCCCACCTCCAGTGCTCAGAAAATTTTGTAAAATTATTTCTGAGGTCCTTGTCAAAAACCCATAAATGATTTGGCCTGGTTTTGACATTCCAAAATCGACCCTCAGAAGCCCTACGCTTTTCCAATCGCTGTTGAAGCACGTTGTCTGTCAAACCACCGACAAAATCCTCCCCAGACACTCCTGAAATGTAGCAATCAACTCCTTTAATACTTCCCTTATTTCTCCCAACAATTCATACCCCCAATGGTTGAAACTCTTTCTCCAACGTATGCCCAGTTTCTCTCTTCTGCGCAGGCCACAGAATCTGCAAAATCACTTTTGAATATTGCTGCCACTTCCAGTCCTCAAACTCACCCAATAGCCAACAAATCTATTGGGTCTTCTTCTCCTAATTTCTCCCGACAATAGCCCTCTGGAAGAATGCTGCAATGGCCACACTAGATCCACTACTGCGTCCTCCAGAAATACACACTGCTAGTGCAAACTGAATACAAATGCTGAAAATCTCTCTACAAATCAGTTGAAAAGATCGCGATTTTTTTGCCAAAATGATTTAATCGATGATTTTTTTGTCGCTTTTTTTATTTGCAAAAAATCGCAAAAAAATTGCGGTTTGATCTTTAAAAATCGTGGACAACGGAAACAACAAGTTTAAAGGGCCGATTTTTTGTTTTTTTGTGTCATTTTTTTCAGACAGTGGGCGAGTTTGAGCACTGAGGAGGAGAAAAAGTCATCTACAAGGGCAGGAGGAGAGAAAAGTGAAGGGATTTAGCATCCCAAGCAAGAAAAATTCGAATGTGGACCCAGTTTCTTCAGCAAAGAGTAGTTTCTAGGTATGGGCATAAAATTTGGCCCTTTTTTTGTTTTTTCTTGTTTTTGCTTGGGTTTCTATAACCCATTGATTTTCAATGATTTTTGAGTGGATCTGATTGTGTTTTTTTTTTCATTTTTGTTGCATAGAGTGGAGAGAGTTCATTTTGGTCAAAAATGCAAAAACTTGATTGTTAGATTTATAAGTTTAATTTCTTCTTGTGCCCTAGTTTTTTTGCATCATTTTTGCTTGGGTTTGAATGTGCATGTTTTCCATTATTGGTGCATTGATTTGAGGTTTTTTTTTTGTTGTCAAAAATTCAATGTGTTGTATGTAAATTTTGTTTTTATTTTTTTAACTTGCAATTCTTTTGTGCCCTAGGTTGAACTTCAAACTTCATCTTACATTAAAACTCAAGAGTTCAACATAGTTACAGATATGCCAAGGAAATTGGACCCTCTGTGGGAATTTGGTGAACCTGATGGAGGGTTTGACAGATCAAACTTGACTTGCAAGTAATGTGGGCATCATATGGGGGGGGAATACAGATTGAAGTATCACCTTGCACAAATCCCTGGACATGAGGTAGGGCCTTGCTCAAATACAATCCAAAAATCATTCGAAGAGCCCTCAGATCATTGGAAGAAATAGAGCAAATCAAACTGTCCAAGTCAGCACTGAAGAGTCAACTAGCAGGAAGTAGAGTGTTAGGAGGTGAACATGAGAGTGGCAATGGTTCTACTTCAACATCAGTATCTACAACCAACCCTGTAGCTGCCTTATCATATTTTGTTCCTAGAACCACGCCTGGTTCACAACCATCTACCTCTTCAATTATTAAAAAAATGGAGAAAGAAGAAGCTAACAAGTTGTTGGGCAAGTTTCTTCTTTGGAGTGATATTCCTTTTAGTGTTGCAAGGAAGAATCTATTTTTCCAGCTCGCTGTTGATGTTATTGTAGTTGTTGGCCCAGGGTACAAAGTCCCTTCTTGTGATGACTTTAGAGGGCACATTTTTCAAAATGAAAAGGTTGAATGCGCCAAGAGATTGGAGGAGTTTAGGGCATCATGGACACACACAGGATACACTGTGATGTCAGATGGTTGGACCGATCAAAAGGGTAGAGGCCTTATAAATTTCTTGGTTAATTGTCCCAAGGGGACAATGTTTGTGAAATCTGTTGATGTATCTGCACATATCAAAGATGCAGGATTATTATGTGATTTGTTGGATGTGTTTATTCTAGAGGTGGGTCCAGAACATGTTGTCCAAGTCATAACGGACAATGCTGCAAATTATGTTGTTGTTGGCAAGATACTTATGGAAAGGCATCCAACCTTATTTTGGACACCTTGTGCTGCACACTGCATTGATTTGATGTTGGAGAACATATGAAAAATTCCTTTTGTCAAAGATATTGTTGACTCATCAAAAAGCATTACAAAATTTATATATAATCATACATCTGTGCTTCATTTGATGAAAGCATTCACCAACAAGGAGTCGGTGCACCCTGCCACCAATTTCATATCTCTTCAATCCCTCTTGAATTCTATGTGGGATCTGAAGAGAATGTTTCTTTCAGATGAGTGGCGTGCTTTGGCACTTAGCCGCAAACTAGAGGGAGAGGCCATATGCAAATCAGTTTCATACTAGGAATGATTCTAGGCGGGAGTGCAGGAGGTGTGCAACATTACTGAACCTTTGGTAAAGGTTCTTCGATTAGTTGATGGTGACAAGCCCGCAATGGGCTACTTGTATGAGGGCATGGATAGAGCCAAAGAATCCATTCAGGCCTATTATGATGATAAGCGAGGCGAGGGATTTCAGTAACAACTCCTCCTCTGGGAAGTGATTGATGAACGATGGAACAATACACTCCATTGTCCCATTCATGCTGCAGGGATCTATCTGAACCCCACATTTGCTTATTCTTGTGGGTTCTTATTTGATGCTGAGGTCATGGATGGATTCTTCACCTGTATTCAGAGGATGGTGCCATCTCCAGTAGAACATGCAGAAATCTCCAAAGAAATGGAGATATACATGATGGCTGGTGGCACATTTAGTTTTGACATGGCTGTGGTTGATAGGAAGACTAACATCCCAGGCATGTTTTAGTTTGTTTCAAATTTCATTGTCTCTTCAAGTTCATAACTTCATACTTTGCTTCAACTTTCAAATTTCATTTTTTTGTTTTGTTTATGTTTATCTTATTTGTAATTTTGTTGTAGATGCATGGTGGAGAAGCTATGGTGGCAGAGTACCCAATCTGCAAAGGCTTGCCATTCGAGTGTTTAGCCAAACATGTAGCTCCTCAGGATGCGAGCGCAACTGGTGTGTATTTGAAAAAATACACACCAAGAAGCGCAATAGGTTAAAGCTTCAAATATTCCAAATTTCCAATTAATTTTTTGAATTCATTAAATAATATTTTTTTATAATTATTATTTTATGACCCTTGTACAGGTTGGAGTCCCAGTGACTTAATGACATGGTCTACGTCTACTACAATCTTCGATTGTGGGTGAGACAACTTGAGAGGACACCTGATGTGGAGGCCATCTCATTGGATGGGATTGACACCACTGCTGCGTGGAGGGTTGAGGTCGAGAGGCCTCTCATGGAGTCTGCCGCTGATTGGTTAGAGGAGGCAGTGGAGGGGGTAGAGGAGGAGGAGGAGGAGGAGAAACAGGAGGAGGAGGTGACACCACCTACGCAGGCTACCTTTGTCATCAGTAGAGGATGTGGTCTACCTCCTATAGCTCCTAGTTCTTCAGCTTCTAGAGCACAGCGGAGTTCACTACCAACTCCACTCTACATCTAGAGGGAAAGCTATTGCATTTTCTCGTGAGAGGGGCAGAGGAAATCAATACTATTAGTTATTTGGTTAATTTTATTGTATATGACATTATGACTCATGATATGTATATGACATTATGACTCATGATATGAGATACATTATTATATTTTTTGTTGATATTTTGAGGCTGAGTTGGGATTCAGGACTTACTATTCAGGTCATGATTTACTGTTATGTGTGATGTAGCACTAGAAATGATATTACACATCTTATATATTAGTTCTTTTATCATATTTATGTGTCAATGCATTTATTTTATGTTGTAGATAGATGCTTAGATATTAAAAAAATTGAAAAAAATGAATATTTTTGTATTTGCCTATATTTGCCTATTTTTCTGATTTTTCACCTCATTGATTTAATCTCGATCAAGATGTTCACAACATTTTTTTTGAATAATGACATATGCTTCAAAGAACCCTTGTTGTGCTATTGTGTGCACAAGGTCAAACTTTGTCTAGGGCTTGAAGAGGTTAGGTTTTCACTTTGCCTCAAGAGACATTATATTACCAATTACAGTCAACAATTAGGGTATTTCAAAGGGGCTTTAGATCAGTGCGTTAGACCCAGCAAAACCAACTTGAAACTCTTTCAAATTTGATCCCTTTTGCTAAAATGCTTAGTGCAATGTGAGGTCACAAGCATAGGGTATTTGGCCACTGTCAAGGAGTCCACACTGTTTGGAAACAAGAATGTAAGTGTTGCAATAACCATAATAAACCCAGGTCTGCAGAGATCAAGATATATTAAATGTTGTGCTCTTACTAGGGCCGAGAATGAACCAATGATAGAGGATGTGTTTGATGACAAAGTAATTGATGAACGCGCTTATGTTCGAGAGTCCGTCTTAGGTGTGCTCAGAAGAGTTCTAAACATATCTCACAATGCAGAATAAATTCAAGTTGAATACACCCACAAATGCCAAAAAGAAGGCCACATAAATGCCCAAGATCACCTGCAAATATAACCTTAAAACCCAACGAAACCCTTAAGTGATTCGTACTCCAGATTAGATCAAAAGATGCTCATATATTTGCCCTTAAGGAGAGCCGAAGACTTTAAGAAATAGCTCATCACCTGCAATAAACCCTAACGAATCCCAAACAATTAGCACAAAAATAAAAACCCACAGAATCAAAGCCTTTTGACTGATCTTCAATTGCTCCTCAGGGGCGAAATCCAAATTTCAGAACTTTTTAAAGATATGTGTGTAATTTTATACAATGGAGAGTACGTTGAGTGACATTCTATAGAATTTGGAAGACTCCAAGTAGGGCAATCGAACACATTTAAAAATCAAATTTGTTGGAGGGAAATAATCCCATTGGGATGAAGTCGACTAGAAGATGCAGGCATTTTATTTTGAAATCCAAATGCTTTTGATGCCATGAACCTCGTTATCTTCAATTTAACTTTTTAATCAAATTGTAGATGCCCTTAAAATGATCAATTTATTTGCAATAAGAAGATCTCTTTTGACTTTGTCAAATACTAGAGTGCCACATCATCAAGCTTTGGGGCTTTTGCCCACCTAGTGGCCCTCAAAATGATTAATTTATTCATAATAAGAAGATCTCTTATGACTTCATGATCTTGTCAAATAATAGAGTGCCACATCATCAAGCTTTGGGGTTTTTGCCCACCTAGTGGGGTTTTGACATTTGACTGAGTATATCTCTCCAACTGTGAGACCTCTTATGACGATCCACATATCGTTGGAATCATCATGACGAGAGGAATCTAATGATAGAGGTCCTGAACCTAAGATCCTTGATATTCATTCAAGTGCTTCAACAAACATGGGGCTTTAGGGGTTTTACAGGGGCTTCTTCCTTTTGAGCTTTCAACTAATACAATCTAGACAAATATTAAGAGCGTTCAATAATGAATGTTGGCATCAATGACAACACCATTCAACAAAGATAACATCTCGACTAACTTCAACTTGATGTTGTTCTGGAATGTAGATTCTATATGCCTTTGAAGTTTCACTATATCCTACGAAGATACCCTTCTTTCCTAGAGGTTCCAATTTCTTCCTCTTTTTCTTGGCCACATGAACATATATGGGACAACCAAAGATTCTAAAATGACTGACTTTAGGTTTTGATCCAGTGAATGCTTCTTCAGGAGTTTTATCTTCTAAAGCTCGTCGAGTACTTCAATTTTGAACATAAACGGTTGTGTTAGCTACTTCTGACCATAAGAACAAAGGTAGATTTTGATCATGAATCATAACTTTTACTGCTTCCATGATAGTTCTATTCCGCTACTCCATTTTTTTGAGGGTTATATGGAACTATGGCTTCCTTTTTGATACCTACTTCTTTTCATAAATCGACTAATTATCTAGATGTATGTTCTACTCCATTATCTGATCGTAGAATTTTGATCTTCCTTCCTATCAAGTTTTCTACTTGGGATTGGAATTCTTGAAATTTGCTAAAAACTTCATCTTTAGTCTTCATAAAGTATTGTTAATTTTTCTTGAAACTATGCAACTACTTAGATGAATTTACAGAAAAATCAAGGCATCTGAAAAACTGAAACCAAGTTTAACTTCCATGAAGATTCAAAGTTTCTTAACATTCACATGCAGCAGAAAATAGTTGAGATAAAAACACATGCGCACATTTGACACCAGTGTTTTACTTAGGAAACCCAAATGGGAAAACCTGCTTTCTTTGTTGTGGTCTTCTTATTGATAGTTCTTTGAGCAAATAAATCTTTTACAATTCAATGTGCTGCTACTATAGCCAACAAATAGCCTCTGAGAAAGCTCTCAACTTTCTTCTCACTAATCTTAGCTCCACAAATTGTTCTCAGCCTATCACTGGTTTCGACCTAGAGAAATTGTTCTTGGCCCTCACATAATTGTTTCTTGCTGAAACTAGGCTGGACTTGCTCTTCGAATTTTTGATCTTTGCTCCTCAACCAATGCACTATATCATCAACAAAGAATCATCAATCTTTGTGCCTTCGTCCTTCTCTTGCCTTAATAGACTTCCGAAACATGTGAGAGGTGAAGTTCAAATAGTTGTTCACTAGTGCAACAAGTTGCTTTTGCCAGTTAACTGTTACACTTGGACTAGCTCTCAGTTAGATGGAGCAAGTCTGAGTTGCACTTGGACTAGCTCTCATTTAATTGGCTCAAGTTGCTCCTTGATTTCCTCTAGTCGTGAACCGAGTTAACTAAGGTCTTAACTTGTCCTAATTGAACTTGTCTCTGCAGTCTTAACTCGTTCTAACTAGACTTGTTTCTGCCACCTCATCTTGTAGTCTAACTAAAGAAGGATCCAACGAACTAAAGCTCCAACACTATGCATGCAATCTACTGATGACCATTCCAGTGAACTGGAAGTCAACTCATCACAATTGAAGTCTAACTTATGAATTCACATTCATGTTAGAGAAAGACAATTCAAAGTCTTTACTGGCTAAGGCACAAGCTAGAAGACCTTCCTTCGCTACATTTTCAATAAGTAAATGCATGTCTTTCTAGAGAAATCATCAATATATGTTACATGGTATAAATAACCATCTAAGGATTTCGCTGCTATCAGGCCACATATGTCAGAATGAACTAAATCCAAGATTCCTTTGGATCTACTATTACTACTTGGAAAAGATCCCTTAGTATTTTTACCAAGACCACAACCTTTACAAACACCATCATGTTTGGCTTGGAGTTCTAGAATGTTAAATTTGGACAACTAGGTCCAAACTCCATGTTCTGATGCTCAGATTAAGAGGCTAATATTTTTGTTGGATTCCTCTTTCTGAGAGATGTAAAATCCATATAAAAATAGTCTTAATCCGATGAGCAGAACTTATATTTGGAATTTATTATTCTTAATAGATTATATGTGCAAGGTCAACCAGTTTTGTCATGTAGGCTCACATGCCCAACAGATGTGTCACACACCCTCATTGATGGATATAAATACAGGAAAAGTTGGAGAGAATTTCATCACAAAACAACTCACATCTTCCTCTCTCATCCTAAAGAGTACGAGCTACCTGGAGGACGAATTTCAGCCACACGTGGGAAGGACGAAGAGGACAGACCGTACGGCTGAGCTGTAGTACGAATTTCTGCTGCTAGGGTTTCGCAGAAAGTTTGACCAGCGTTGACTTTGGTCAACGCTTGGTCCAATCAAGCTGAAAACTTGTGGAAGGTTCGATTTTTGAAGGCTGTACTACCTGGCACAAAAATCGAGGTAGGGTTGACTGTTTTGCTGCTGCGTTGACTTTTAGCTTGCTGCCCCTACGTTGACTTTTCAGGACAGCGTTGACTTTTTTAGAATTGACTTGGGTTGACTCATCTACTGGTTGGAGGGTTGTTGTGACACATGCTGGGCTGGCTGACCAAAGGAGACTTTGCTGGTTGAAGCATCCTGTTGACCGCCGAAATGAACACACACATTTTTCCTGTTTCTGATTTGTCTTCTGTAAGATCTGCTTATATGTTCTATCTGCATTTTGCTTAACTACTTGTATGATTGCTGTGTGAAAAGTGAAATTGCTCTTAGCATAGAACATCTACAAACTTTACATGGTATCAGAGCTGAGGTGAAGACAAACTCTATCTATAGCAATCATCATCAAAGGAAATGGGTTCCAGGGAGAATGACAAGCTGACTAGACTTGAATTCAAGGAGAATGACAAGCTGACTAGAAGTGATGACTTCCATGCCTG
>APFE031464361.1:111599-162503 GCA_000404065.3 Pinus taeda | reverse complement strand
GTGGGGTGAATTAAAAAATAGAAAGTGAGATTTAAATGAGCATTTAATCTCAGCCCTTGATCTCAATCTATTTCAGCCATTAGATTTAGGGATCACCCAAAAGTCACTTAGGGTTAGATTAAAGGAGGAAAAGGAGGCAAAAGGTCATTAATTCTTTCATGAGCAAATTGAGAGAAGGAGAGCAAGAGAGCAAGGGAGATTTCTGGACAGTGAGGAGAAGGAGGTTGCAAGTCCGTACAGTAGAGTTTCAGCAGCGGAGTTTCAGCAAGGCGAAATTTCAGCAAGGTTGAGTTTCAACAAGTCTGTACTGCGGAGTTTCAGCAAGGCGGAGTTTCAGCAAGTCTGTACAGCGGAGTTTCAGCAAGGCGGAATTTCAGCAAGGCTGAGTTTCAGCAAGTCTGTACAGCGGAGTTTCAGCAAGGCAGAGTTTCAGTAAAGCAGAGTTTCAGCAAGTCTGTACTGCGGAGTTTCAGCAAGGCGGAGTTTCAGCAAGGTTGAGTTTCAGCAAGTCTGTACAGCGGAGTTTCAGCAAGGCGGGGATAAGTTGTAAAAGTTTACTCGCTGATTTTTGCTGAATATTTCTCTTATTGTAAAAAGCATTTTCCAAAAATAAAAGAAGCTTTCGAACTAGTTTTCCCCAAGAGTTGTAGGGGGTTTTTCCAGGGTCACCTTGACCAAAAATCACTGTGTTTAAATGTGTTAGATGGCTGTTTGTACCTGCTGATTTTTATTTCTGCATTTTCCAGCATTCTGTAAAATTTCCAGAATTTGTGTTTTCAGCAAAATTTATTTTTTTCAGCTGTTGAATGTATGGATATGGGAAAGGGCATTTAACTATTTGGAGAAATAAGGAGAAACTGAAAACCAGGGTGGGAAATGAGAAATTTTTACAAGGTTGCCCCCTGCCCCAACATTATTTGGGATCGATATTGACGAGCTAGAGTCCTTGAATGAACACCTCCAAAATGTTGATGGTTGTGTTCTACACCATGCCCTTGTTTGCAGATAATATTGTCCTTCTAGTCTCGTCACTAAACAGACTTCAACAACAACTAGATTCCCTAGCTCTTTTATGTGATCTTCGTAAGTTGACAGCCAATTTGGATAATACCAAGGTTGTGATCTTCAATTCATCAAAGAAGATTCTCTTTGATCACCACTTCTCTTTCAAAGGTGAGGAGATCAAGATCACCACCACATATACTTATGTAGGGGTATTGATCACAAGTCCTCACTTCAATTTGTGGCATACACTTCAACCCAAAATCAACAAGGGCTATGGGTTCTTGGCTCTTCTATAGAGACAGTGTTTTCATCATCACTTTCAAGATATATCATCTAAGATGTTGCTCATGGACACTCTTGTCAACACCATGGTTCTATATGTATTTGAGGTTTGGGGTCCTAGTAGAGAGAGTACAGACCATACTCCTGCCCCACTTCATTTCAATTCAAATTGAAAATTTGTCAACCCATCCTTGCAGAGTTTGGGGCTAGCCCTGTCCAACTTGAGCCAATGTTTCGTCTCGTCTCCCCTCTACACCATGTTTGAGGTTTTGTTGATACAGCACAGGGGCGTGACAGATATCCATACTTGGCCTATCTTTCATCAAAGTTCACGCTCGATCTCAATGTTCATATATCGAAGTGTCAAATCTCCTTACTTCAGTTGGTATTACATTAGACTGGCGTCCTCCATTTCGATATTCCTTTATGTGCACCCGACCACCTCCTGGAAACCAAATAGGAGATGAATGCAATCTTTCACGATAATGCCTACAAGTAATATGTATGTCACTTAAACCCTCAAGGTGGGTTATATTCAAAGATGACCTTCTATGTTAAGCACATCATGTTGATGAGGGATAAACTTCATTGTCGTCCCATTACACACATCACCATTGGATGCATGCCCTTCAAATTCCCTTAGGATAGTTCAAAGTTGGATCTCATTAACTGTGGACTGAGATGGATCACCAAATAGACCATTTAGACAAGACCTACTAGTTATGTCATCTTTGAGAGATTGAGTCAAAGGAGGACTTAACCTTTTGTTTCCCCTTTTTTATGAGATCCATGAGAGATTTCAATTCCTGTTCAAGGGGACCCAAAGCCTTTCTAGTTTCTTCCCATACTCAAACCAAAGATGTTTAGTCCTTTACATGCAGAAGGCCTTTAGCCTTCAAACCTATTAGAAAATCAGAAAGGCAGAAAGATTCTCTTATATTGATAATTACTTGTAGTTGTGATATTCTGGTAGTCTTATTATCTTCTCTTTATGTTCTTCTTTTATCTTTGTTTCATCAAGCAATCTTCAAATCAAAACATGAAGATGAATGACACTAGATGTAGGCACTCAGCCAGGGCTAAAACCCCCTATAGGGGAAAACCCAGTCAAACTCTTCCACTAGCAAATTCAAATTGTGATAGAGCAAAACCTTAGACCTGACCAAAAGACCTTCCTCACTCCACCAAGTCAGCCCTCAAACTGTCCTTCCAAACTTCAAGGATCAACTGAAACAATATTGCATCAGCACTGCATCAAAACAGAATTTTGTCCCAACTGCTTTAGAATTTCGGCCCAGCTTCAGTTTTACAACTTCAACCCTCCTGCAACTTCGGCTCCTTCACACGTGTGAGACAAAGAGAGAGGAAATTCAACTTCTTTTTTATTGACAAAGTTTTCCTTTTCCTTCACTAGGTATTCCACTTCCTTGAATTTCGCACCCTTTTTCTACTTCCATCTATTGCAGATCAAACTTGTTGAATGTGTCTCCAAATGAGGTTGAGTTCCCTCTATTCCCACGACTGAGTCATTTTAGTTGCCAGTTGGGTATATTCACGCCCAGTGATCCTCTATAACTAAGGTATAGATAGTTTTCCCCTAAATTTATTAACTCCAGCAATGCCTCCAGCCTTCGACTAAGGTGCAATTCTATGCCAATTATTGTTGTACCCTATCACCTGGGTATTTAACTTTGTGTTTCATTTATAGCATGGTGATGTGCATGTTTAAACGCATTCTAAAGGAAAGGCCTAACTATCTAATTTTTACACAACAAATTATAAATTCATGTGCAACAATTAAAACAAATACATAGCACAAAAAAGGGTGTGTAAGTAGTTGCATCATAAATTAAAAGTCTTGTTACCAAAGCGTTTATCGGTTGAATGAGCAACTGGCTATAGACCTTCTACATTCCTCCCAACCATAGACTAGGTTGTTCATATTCTCTCAACAAGGAGTCACCCCCAAGATGGGGCTTCGATTCCATTGGGCAATAGTTTGACCAAATCCAAGTACCTATCTAGTACCATTAACCAGCCAAGGTACCAAACCCTAATAGCATCCAACCCACATGCTAATGCCCCCTATCAACTTGCACCCAAGCAGTGCACACTCTTCTCTGCATCTACAGTCCCTCAAGCTATGCCACCACCTCCACTGCATCTTACTCAACCAAACAAGGACGTTCTCATATTCTTGTGGCTCTAGGAGTTCTTGCCACTCTTTGGGGTCTCCAAGTATCCTCCAAGCCCTCGTACCAAACCCTAGAAACCTCCAGCCTTGAGGCTCGCATCCCCCATCAGCCTGCACCTAAGCAGTGCACACCCTTCTTTGCACCTGCAGTCCCTCAAGTTGTGCCACCAACTATAGGGTGCCCAATTTGACTGGAGAGGGACGTTCTTAGCATTGGAGCTCCAGGAGTTCCTGTTGCCATTCCCCGAGTGTCCACTTCGACTGCCTCCTTGGCGAACTCCCTTCACAAGGAAAAACAACCTTCTTTTATGTGCATGACTTTTTTTTTAACACTTGGCACCTTGTAAAGTCACTTATGGACTTTGGTTATATTCATGTGCCATGTTTTTATGATTATTAAATCATATTAGCCCTTTTTATGTGCCCATGGTGTCTTGGGCCCCCATACTCTTTTTGTTTGATTCGGTCGGTAATCATTATGTGTTTATTAATATGCATAAGTTAAACATGTTTACAAGATCAACCTTTCTCGCCTCATAGCATATAAAAACATAATCACATGGGCACATTGACCCCAAAACATACACCAGGGTGCAATACCCCAAAAAGTAATTCTCAACTCAACAGTCTAATTAATATGTTATGGCTCACTAGCCTAAGGTTCGCATGTACATGTTATTCACAATGCAGGGGGGGCAAGTAGGGTTGTTACATCCCCCTCACCTTTCTTGCATTGTCCTCAGTGCATAATATATACACATATATACAATATGATTAATCAAAATGATGAAGGTACTCTTCCCTCATTACATCTTCATGCTCTCAAGTAGCATCTTCATGATCAAAAAGGATCCACTATGCCTTTACCAAGGCAATTCTTCGAATCCAAAGCAGCGTGTCCTTCTTCCCCAAAATTCGTACTGATTGGACCTAAAAGTCTCCCTCGAGCTCCACCTGAATTAATTTCCAATCAATTACATCATTAGCATCATAAACGTACTTTTTAAGTAATGAAATATGAAACACATTATGAATATGCATGGATGTTGGCAATGTAATCATATATGCAACTTAATCAATCCTCTCTAGGATCTCAAATGGTCCACAATATCTAGCTGTCGACTTTGCACAACTACCTAGTTTTAATGAGCTTTTCTTTGCCTTCAATTTCAAGAAGGCATGATCGCCAACTTTAAATTCTCTATTTACTTTGTTCTTGCATAGCTTTTATGTTTTCCTGGCCAGCTTTCAAATTTTGTTTAGTTTTTATCATTTACTCTTCCATTTCCCTAAGTAGGTCTGGGCCCACAACATCCTCATCCACTGGATTGTCCCAACTCACGGTGTACTACATTTCCTGTGATACAAGGCTTCAAATGGGCTCATCTTCAAAGATGCTTGGTACCCATTATTGTAAGCAAATCCTACCAAGTGCAAGTAGTCTTCCCATTCTGATGGTTTGTCCATCACATACATCCTCAACATATCTCCAATCACCTGGTTGACTCTTTTTATTTCTCCATCTGGCTCTGGATGGTATGACGTGCTAGAATTTAAATTAGTTTTGAATCCTTTGAATAAATTTGTCCAGATGTTAGATGTAAACTTGGGATCCCTATATGAAATAATTACTTTGGACACACCACGTAGCTCGGTAATTTCCTTCATATAAATCTCAGCAACATTGGTTGCCTTATGTGTTGACTTCATTGGAATAAAGTGGGTAGCCTTGGTGAGTTTATCCACCACAACCATGAAAGAATCATGCTACCTTGCAACCCTAGGCAAATTCATAATAAAGTCAATCGAAACAATTTCACATTTCCACTCAGGAATGGGTATTGGCTATAGCAATCTAGTTAAGTGTATGTTCAGTCATAACTTTCTGACATTCCAAGCACGCAGTTATATAATGAACCACTTCTTTCTTCATGCCTAGCCAAAAGCATTGTTTCTTGACTGCTGAGATTTGTCTTTTGATACCTTGGGTGCCCAGCACAAGGCACTCTATGCATCTCATTTAAAACTAGATTTCCCAACCTTGTAAATTAGCCACATAAATCTTACCTTTGTACAAAAGAATTGCATTTTTTCCTATTTCGCAATTCCTATAATTTGGCTACAAATTACCTTATTGTAGGTTGCTTTTTCTCTATATATTGTTGACTTGAATTTCCAGCCTCTAAAATTTTGGTTTTTAAATCAAATTTTCATACACTTATGGTTCTACCATGCATGGTATGCACTCTTCTATTGAGTGAATCGGCGACTTTATTTTCCTTACAATTTATGTGCTTAATTTCAAAGTCGTAATTAGCCGAAAATTTTGGGCCATCTATATTGTCTGGCATTTAAATTTGGTTGTCCAAACAAATGCTTCAACCCATTGTGATAAGTTCGTAATTCAAACCTCTTTCCCATGAGGTAGTGCCTCCACATTTTTAAGGCATATATAATGGTTGCCATCTTCGAATCATGAGTGACATAGTTCCTTTCATACTCTTTTAGTTTCCTAGATTCATAGCATATCACGCCCATTTTGCATGAGAACTCCTCCAAGTTTTTTTTATATGCATCTATCCCTTCCTCTGAAATGATGTGACCCAAATAATGAATTTCTCTTTGATAACATGACCACTCACTCAACTTGGCGTATAGCTGATGCTCCCTAAGTACCTGTAAAACCATTCTCAAGTGTTCTTCATGCTCTTCCATAGATTTAGAATACACTAGGATGCCATCAAAGAATACAATAACAAACTTATCCAAATAATTCTAAAAAATGCCATTCATGAGGCACATGAAAAAACCTAGTGCATTAGATAGCCTAAATGGCACGACTACGAACTCAAAGTGTCCATAACAAGTTCGAGATGTCGTCTTATTGATGTCCTCTTACTCAATCCTTACCTAATGATACCCTGGTCTTAGGTCGATTTTGGAAAACACCTTAGCTTCCCTGAACTGGTCAACAAGTCATTTATCTTTGGCAAGGGGTATTATTCTTTACTCCGACTTTGTTCAACTATATGAAATCAATACATAGCCTTAATGTACCATCATTCCTTTTAACAAAGAGAACCAGGGCACCCCAAGGCGCCACTATGACTTTTTGTTCTCCCTCATTGTTGTCACAACTACTATGGCTGTCGATGGTACATTGACCCCGAGGCCCAACTTGTTCACTCTTGTCGATGGCTATTGACCCTATCTATCATGTTGCATCCAAACTGCTATGTTTGACTTACTATCGCCGCCCTGCTAGTCTGTCGATTGCAACCCTTCTGAGGCGACCCCCTCTGCTCGACTATGACCCTTCTTCGTTGACCCCTCTATTCGACTATCATAGCATTGCATTCTAGTTGGCCAATCTAGCAGTTGTCAACTACTCTGACAACTAGGTGTGCCATCAAATATAACCACCACTCGATTCTTTTTTTTAAATCTTTCGTGCCCTTTAAAAAAAAGATCCCTTAAAAAATTTCCTTTCAGTGGTTCGACCAATTTATTTATCCCAAAAAAAATTATCTATACGAGTGCAACCAAACTTGGCTCTAGCGATCTGGTACAAACCCGGCACCTACAATCCCAAGATCAATTCAAAGTTTTGACTCTCATACCATGTTAGTTTTCCTTGAACACAGCGCTAGATATTTAATTCCCACCAAAAATTACTAAAAAACACACAATTAGGTTCCTAACAAAAAATAATATTTATCAAAAGAAAATAACAATTTGAATCACATGAATAACTATGATACACACAAATATCTACCCAACAAATTAGTTCATCATTAATAAAAATTCAAAACCTACTTGGGCTCCCATCTTGAGATAGTGGCTCAGCTGAGAAAATACATAATAGAATATTCTAGATCTAGTCCAATAGATTTGCTCTCTATTGTGGATCTAGATCTCCAACCTCTTTGCACTCCCTCATGCTCAGCACACTGCTAACTGAGATGTCACTCTCAATCTTGTGCTACTATCATGTGCCTTCTCCCTCTCCCTAGCCATGCTTTTATAATTTTACTTTGAGACAAAACCCTAACCCTAACCCTAACCCTAATCTCAAAGTGATTGATGGTTGAGATTAGATCTCGCCTCACTTGAGATCAATGGTTAAGATTAAAACTTACTCAATAAAATAAATTATTTTACTTTTCCTAAGTTTTGATTAGCTCAATAAAGCAACATATTCATATGTGTTTTTTTCCTAAGTTAGACTTAGGCTAAGTTACATTGGCAATTTGATCAACCTAGGGCAAGTGTTCTAAGGAGGATGTGGGCAACTTATTCATGCCTAGACACAAGGCTTGTGCAGAAGTACCTACCAAAGCCACAAAAAATCAACAATTAAGATAATTATCTTATCTTATGTTTCAATCCATTTAATCACAAACAATTGCCCTACTTTGATTCTTTCAAACTGAAAATTAAAAATAAAAAATAAATAAAAAGTTATAAAAAAAAATGATTATTGTCAGTAGTCATGATTGTAATTTCCTATGTTGAATCTATACCAACAACAATGTCAAATATCATGGTATGGAAGTATTGGAATCAAGCAATTCTTCATGTTGCACAATTCAGAGTAACATAAAAAAGTACATAATGAATAAGAAAACAACATACACAAATCTAACTATGCACACACACACACAATCACATATATGGTAGCTCATTCATTATATTGATATTAATCATGGTACTTAGAAAGGACCATCTCACAAACTTCCACATCGGGAACACATACCCCCCATAAGATTTGATGATGATTTGGAGATAGGAGTTAGAAGACGATTCATTGGCAATTTTCAAAGCAGATCCTGAATCATCAACTACTAAGTCAAAGTTTACTCTAATTAATCCCCTTATATTTAACTATATTTTCACAAAATTGTACTCATAGTATTAGCTTCGAGCTATGGAATAACATTTCTTAAAGTAATGTTTAGTTGCATCTTTATGCAAGTTGTGGCACTCATAACTCACAAAATGGTTGAGTATGGTTGTGTAGCTCTAACCCACTCATGGAAACAACCAATTCACTTTATTTCTATTGGACACCTAACCCATAAGCGTTAGTGTGGACAAATTCCAACAGTTATTGGAAGTCTAAGAGACCTAGAATATGACACCAAGGGTTCGCACAATGTATTAATATGTACATTATGTCACTAGAAGGAATCACACAAGTTTATCTAATTTGCCTATTACGTTGGTGTGTGTTTAACATGGTATTAGAGTAGGTGCCTTCCCAGCCTACTCAATTGTCTTCCTTCTGCAGTCTTCCTTTTGCATTTTGAGTTTACCTTTGTGCCAGCCTTTATGAGCTAGAAACCCTAAGTGCTTGACTCGGGTACCCCCTTAATCTGAGGTCCAAGGCCAACGTAGTTCCTACTCATAACCATTTATGCAATTATAAGCTTATGACTGTTAAACTACGAGCTAAATGCCTTTGCACTTATCTGCATGACAAGACCTCAGATAGTGCTTCCACTATGAATGTTTGTCCATTGAATAAGTCGACTATTTTGAGTGTTTCTCTGCAATCGTGTCAGCCGAATATTCAGCCAATTTTTTGTTCTCTTTGTATCACTGCCCCCACTGGATGATTGAATGGGAAATCATGAATGCTTTCTATGTCTATGCTCACTATCCTCGTAGGTGAACTAAAGCGAGCAATGGGAGACCTTGAAGATGACTGCGAGTGAGTTGGTGAGCAACATTTATGGGCTTCGATGGGAGACTAGAAGCCATTAAGCCTCCTAGGTAGTTCAATGTTAAGTGGCATTAATGCTCTTCCTCCATAGGTTCTCTCACCCATTGTAATAATGCATTGGATTTGGAAGATTAATCAGGTCCAAGCATTGCTCTTGTTCCTATAACACTTCCTTCTCTATAGCTCCCTCTCTCCCTAACACTCCGTTGTGTTCTGGCTCCTCAAAACTATTACGTTTGTTGCCGCAACCCTAATGCATGCAACTGGAAGGTTGTGAAGAACCAACACAATGAGGAATAAGGACTGAATCAAATCCCTTGATTCAGAATCTTATTCTGCTGGTAAATATTTTCCTCATTGAATGGTTATGAGATTCCTTGCAGTTGAGGTTGTTCTGATGCATATGCATGCAAAAATATACAGTTAATTCGAGACGGAAGACTCTTATGAGGGCTTTGGTGTTGTACTATTCCTCTACTGGATTGATTTCTTCTAACTCATTCACAATCACAAAATGCCACTTCCATTTATCTCTAGGCCTACTCAATGCTGAGCTATTATTCAAATAAGTGCTCCAAAGAAGTGTAAAGTCATGCCCACAATCACCACTGGAGTTTGCAAACTGGCCTCTCACTCATGTTCATGGCCTTTTGAACCTCATCAAGATTGACAGTCGGTACATATGGCTAATGGGTTATACTGTTCTAATTTGTAGCTACAAAAATGCTATAACCTATCAATAAGAGCCATGCTTGACAACTAAGGGCTACAAGTGATGAACTGCACTATTACCGTTAAGCATCTGAAGTTGAGATCGCTCTCATTCGCTACTACATCCACGTGGAATGAAACCATTGGCTTGTTCCAAACCTACGACAATTGGAAAGCTTAGCCTGCGGTACCATGGAGGGCTTGTTTCCCAAAAATAATGCAGATGGACATACATATCCAGAGACATATTCCACTGAAGGCAAGAAGAAAATGCTACTAAATATAAGATTCATGTGAGATGTGAAACTCTCAAGCTTTTTCAGTCGCTAATCTGTTCATGCATCAAGATCCAAGATTTTTGGGTTGATCAATTAAAAAAAATAATAGTTTGCGTGAATTCACACGCTCTGTCCTAAATTCGATAGGTTGTCGCTTCAGCAAAAGTCTCGATTGTGGAGTTTCACAAATATATCAAGATTTGAATCAAATTTGACACTGGCGTGGTTAAGTATCTCTATGCAACAGTGCCATTTTTGTCTACTCTCTGTCAAAGCAGTGAGGACTCACTAATTTTTTTTTAATTCAATATTCAAATCCTCTTATTCCTTGAGACTTTTCCTTTGAATCATTGTGGGCCATTTTTTTCAAAGAATAGAGGCTTGGAGTCTTGCTTATTTTTTCATTTAATGGTGATACTCTCCCAAGAGTATATTTGTTGATAAGACAAAGATCAACAGCTTCGTAAAGTTTATTGCATGGTTATGCAGCAATTTTTTACAGTTGAGATTGCAAGGTTTTTCACTACTTTGGTAGTCAACAATGCATGGACACTTCTATCCTTCTTGATGTGTTGAGGCCCCAAGTTAGAATCTATTTTTTCCTCACTAGTCGGTGATTTCTCAAGTTTGAGTTATTAAGAAAATGGCCAGACTTTATGGATTATTAGAGTTATTGAGCACTCTAATCCTCTCTACTGTTGACAACACAATCAAAATCAGTAAATCCACTCTTGCTGATAATGAAATCTGTTTACAACGTGCACAAGAGAAGATTGAGAGTCTCCAACTTCAGTCACAACACAACAGCAGAAGAGTCATCATTCTAAATTGGTTTTTGTTCAAAACAATCCTCTTTTTCAGTCTGAAGTTGATTCCCATCAGTAACCATCAGTTGATTGGACTAGTGAGGCCATTTCATGAGCAAATTTGCATGAAAATGCAGCGGTTCAGCTTACACTTCCTAAGCCCATCATTAAACCTTGGGAAGAATCTATCAGCAAAATGAACAGAACTGGTCTTGGATGTGACAAGGATGTTTCCTTTCACATTCTAGACTATTCTAAACCCATCAAGTTTTGGAGTGTTGGGTTTTTTTCAAGACAGCTCATCTTCACCTGCTCCTCTTCCGCAACCACTTCATATTCTCAGATGCCAACATTGTGATCGTGTTGGCCATGTGAAAGATCATTGTTTTGATCTTCACCGTTGTGAGCATTGTGGTAAACATACTCATCATTCAAGTAGATATTCTAGAAGAAGAAAAAAACTCCTGCAAGAACAAGATTCACCTTGGATGGATCGCTTCTTGGCAGTGGTCTTCAACAACCAAGAAGTTATATCGGTCATGCCTCAAAGTTCAATCTCGAGTATTGACACGTCTTGCAATGGAGATATCTTCATCTCCTCACCTTGTATCTGACAAGGAGCGAATTGATGGTCAGTTACTTGCTTCGAAGAAATATCAAACAAGCCTGAGCCACATCCTGAACCAGAGCCAGCTGCCAGAGCCTAGAGCCAGAGTCACCCATAACCAAATTCAGAGTTGCAGACAGAGACTGAGTCATGCTCCATGAGCATGTTTTGGTTGGTGACTAGCCTTAAACCACCATTAGCAGAAGGCTTTGGGTTCTGCTACATCAGTTTGTGGTTATCTTCAACCCACCATCAGGGAGCACTTCTACTTCGCAGAAGACTTCAACTTCTAGCTAAATTCGAAAATGTTCTAGGAACTGGTTCAAGCTTTAGTTCCAGAGTTGGTGGTCAGCCTTAAACCACCATTGGTATAAACCTCGAGTTTTTCTACCTCCTTTTGTTTGTGGTCATTCTTAAACCACCATTTCAAAGAGCACATCCAGTCATTGACTGCCATGCACTTTTGTATTTTAGCTCTCTTCTTGGACCCATATACACCCCTTCGGACTAAGGGGGGGAATGTTGGACACCTAATCCGTAAGGGTTGGTGTGGAGGAATTCCAATAGTTATTGGCAGTCCAAGAGACCTCTTGTAATATGAAACCAAGGGTTAGGACAATGTATTAATATGTACATTCTGTCAATAGTATGTACATTCTGTCAATAGAAGGACTCACACGAGTTTATCTAATCTGCCTATTATTTTGGTGTGTGTTTAACAATTTCTGCAATTTGGTCCAATGGCATGAATATGGTTGTGATTGCCAGAAGATGGCATGGCACAAAAACTAGCAAGAACTCACCATCCAAGTGACTATCAAGTAAACAAGTGCTCACTAGCAATATATAGCTTTAGATTTCATTGTAATTTTTAAAACAATTTTAAACATATTTAGGGAGAAATACATACCTCAAAGTCAACAAAAGCAACAGGCATTCCACCTTTAGTCTGCATCTTCAGCATTTTGAAACCCCGAAACCTATTTAAGTGGAACCCCAGAATTCAAATAGAATCAGACAAATTTATTTGAAAATTTTGACAAAACACAAGGTAATGCACACAATCATTCTGAGACACAATTATAATCCATACTGTAACTATGCTCCCCTTGATGAGTATTGGAATTGGAGATGAACTTTCCAATTTTTACAAATACCTTGAAAGCACCTGACGCAATTCATCTTCAGTGCAAGTTGGACCTAAGTTAGCAACAAACAGAGTTGGGCAAGGTGGATTGTCCCCTGGTCCACGAGGTTGTTCCTGTGACAGACAGAAATACCATTCTTCATTTTTACTAAAAAGCTTTTCTTAGTCTATGAACAAAAATTTACCAAAAAAAAACAATAGGATAAATTTGAAAATTCGATGAATGAATGAATTCCTATCATGATATACTACAAAAACCATGTAAAAGAAATGGCTCAGACCAATTCAAGCTTATTAAGCAACAAAAAGAGTGGTCAAAGTGGATTGTCCACATGGTCCATGAGGTTGTTCCTGTGAAATGCAATATTACCATTCTTCAAATTCTCTAAAGTTTTTCTTACTATGTGAAAAAAATCATAAACAAACAGAATAAAGATAAAAAAAACTTAAACTTTCTATGTATTAATTGGTTACTCATAATATACTGCAAACAACCATCTGAAAGAAATGGGTCAGACAAATAACATATCATAAAATATACAAGTCAATGTGAAGTTCGGACTTTGTGATTGCTTCTCAAGATTACAAAATTATGCATTAATTTAGCAGCAACAGCTCATTGTCATTGCAGATACAAGCTTTGTGTCCTCCTCAAGATTCAGGAGGTTCAAGGTTAGGTTAAAAATTAAAATATATGAACAAAAGATGGTGTTAACCCCCAATGGTACTCATGAAACTAGAAGTTAAAATCCAGCGAGATTCCATCACATTGCTCTCATTTCAAATACATCAAAATATAGACATTGATCAGGGATCCTTCGAGAGTCAGCTTCATTAGATTCCAGACAAAAATGTGACTTAGTAGTTTTTTTTCTAGAATCTGGAGAAATGGGGCCCACATGTCAGAATTTATTACATATTCACAATCCTTGTTAGAAAGCAAGGCCAATGATACTGCTTTCACTTGCATGGGAGATGATCACTTTGATTCTGCTTTTATTTTTTGTTTTTATAATTTTTTAAGATGATAGACTGACATTTCAACTCTACATGATTAGGTATTTCCTTTTTTTTACTTCTTCGCTTCTCTAAAGACTGTTTTATTTATGAACATATCTACATTAGGAGTTTCCAACAGCCACAGGTACAAGTTGAATGTTATGATTCCAAGCAAGCAATGTTGATGTGGCTTGGTTGAAGAGTGATGAGCCAAGAGCAGTGTTAAGTCGGTGGATTGTCTACTAGTACAACATGTGGCAGATAATCAAAGGATTTTCCAGTTGGTGTTGGAATAAGATTCCATTGGGTATTGGTGCCAAAAGCATGGTTCAGATCTTCTAGCAGTAAGCACATGTCTTGTATTATACCTAGGGGGATAATATGGCGTACAGAGGGAGGTACCCAAGGGAATAATGTAATAATAGGATGCGCCATAGTAATAAATAAGGTGGTTAACCCGTATCATGTAAGGGACCACAAGTAGTTAGCAATAATGAATTAAGCTCATGGTATTAGATAGATGGTATTGAGGGAACCATGGTATTGTATGTATAAGGCCTATATAGAAGCTAGAACCTCCCTATTGAGAGATGTCAAAGATTATTGTATGAACAGGCATATGTCTTGTGGAGTGTTCTCCTTCCTTAAGGAGTGAATGTATGGTATTGCCCTACCTTAACGGTTTGATATTAATAAAGTGAAGCATTTCTATCTATTTCTATCTTCTTATTCTTGGGTATATTTGTATTATCATATACTTTCATATCAAATCTATAACAAGTGGTATCAGAGCACTTTCTTAGGCAAAGAGGAATTTTTTTTTTTATTTTTGCAGGAATTTTTTGGGCGGCGAGTTTGCAGATCAGATCTGTACGTTCTGGTGCAAAATCTGTAGAATCTAATTGCAGATCTGAGTTGTTGGAAAAAAAATACCCAATTTGAAAAAAAAAATCAGCCGAATCAGAGTCCGGATGAGGGAGATATAGCTGATTTAAAAATCAGTTGTGTTGCAGAAATTTTTTGGGACGACGAGTTTGCAGATCAGATCTGTACGGTTTGGGGCAAAATTGTAAGAATCTAATTACAGATCTGGGTTCTTTGCAAAAAAATACCCAATTTCAAAAAAAAAAACCAGTTGAATCAAAGTCCAGATCAGGGAGATATCGCTGATTTAAAATCAGCTCTTTTTTTCATAAATTTTTGTGACAACGGGACAGTTGCAGTGCGAATCTAAAATTTCAGTCCCTAGATCAGGATTTCTATCACGTGGGAAGATGCAAAATGGTCATGCCATTTTCAAAAATAGGTCATAATAAAGATTCTGAGCAATATTGACTAAACAATGGCCACTTCAAATTTTCGCCAAGTAAGTGATTTTTTTTCGTGCCGTCTAGCAAGATGTTTTTACAGAAAATGATGATAGCCCTACCCTTGAAAAATTCATACAAAGTCAAAAGTTCACATATGGGAAACAATGGAAACTTTTATTATCACTTGGTTTCCAAGGTGAGGCTTACAAATGGTGGAACTCAATATACAACAACCAGTTGTCCGAACTTTCGAATAAAGAATTTGAAAAACTCCTCTTGGACAAATGGTCTCATGCTAGAAAACAGGGGAATGAGACATGTAAGGGGTTATTTTCTACTGCTATCTCCTTATTGCAGGTTCATAGATGTATTCAGAAGGAGAAAATCATTGTTTATAAATCCTAGTTGCAAGCAAAATCTTATAAATGTCAATTTGGCAAAAAAATTGCAAGTTCCAGCAAAACAAATGGAGCACACACATGTTAATAATGAGTAGGTGCAAGTTTATAAAATTTTGAAGATTTCTATGGATAAGTATGTATTGCATTCCGATTTTTATGCTTCAGATATGGGTAACATGGATGTTGTTTTGGGATACGCTTGGATGGAATCTGTGGGTACTATCAAATTTAATGTGCAGAAGAAATTCCTGAAGCTCTGGTATAAAAAAAGAAAATAGCATTGCAGGATATTTCTTTAAAACCCAAGCAGAGACTATGGAGGCAGATGCACAAAGCTCTAAAGACACTGACACATCAAATGATGAGCCCTTGATGGTCAACAACCAAACACAAACATCAAACCAAGTACCAGAAAAAAAGGAAGAATCCAATGAGGCTGAAGCAGAAAATATTACAGGCTCTGATACATCAGATGAGGACTCAGTGGTTGAAGTAATATTGGAAGATATAAAACAACAGCAAGCACCACAACATGTACCAAATACCAATCAGGCTCCATTAGGTGGTGAATTAAAGAAAAAGACACCGTTGGTTAAAACTTCAACATATCACCACCCACCCCGCAAGAAAACAACCAACAAGTTGGCAACGAATTAGCCACAAGGACAACAACCCCTGCATGACAAATAAAGAGGGGCGACGATCCACCTACTACACATCAACACAGAAGAGTCACTAAGGTCAACTTCCATCTCAAGCGAGCGAGGCACCAGCTAAATCGAGGGTTCACCTTTCTCTTGGATGGCTAGATGCACGTGCATGGTACCAGTGGACTACTCTTTTGAGTAAATCTTATTATTTGTGTTCTTCATATGTTTCGGGGACGAAACATGTTAAGGGGGGTGGAATGTAGTATACCTAGGAGGGATAATATGGGGTACAGAGGAAGGTACCCAAGGGAATAATGTAATAATAGGATGGGCCATAGTAATAAATAAAGTGGTTAACCTGTATCATGTAAGGGACTATAAGTAGTTAGCAATAATGTAATATGCCCATGGTATTAGATAGATGGTATTGAGGGAACCATGGTAATGACCCATAGTATTGTATGCATGAGGCTTATATAGGGAATAAATAAGGTAGTTAACCACCTTATTTATTACTATGGCCCATCTTATTATTACATTATTCCCTTAGGTACCTCCCTCTGTACCCCATATTATCCCCCCTAGATATACTACATGCCCCCTTTTGAATATATATCAATATCAATGTCTTTTGGTAAGGAAAGCAATATATTGGTAGGTACCAATAACTTTCTTGCATGGAAGAAGAGGAATGATCTACTACTCAAGAAGAATGAACTCCTAGAGCATGTCAAAGGGAATATCACTATCCCTGCCAAGGAACAGACTCAAGCCTTAGCCAAGTAAAATAAGGATGAGACAAGAATCAAAGACTCTCTCATTCTTTATGTCTCCAAGCTTGAGACATCAAAAAAAATTTATGATAAGCTAGTAGAGCTATTCTCAATATCCACAACCAAAAAAGTAATATATCTGATAAATGAATTATACAAGAGGAAGATAACAAAGGAAGGAATAGCTCCCTACTTGACCCCCTGAAATGAGAGATCAACTTCAAGAGCTTGGGGAAGTCATGTCTAGCAGAGAGATGAAAATTGTTGTACTCAATGCTCTACCTAAAGAGTGGGGAACTTCACATCAAGCATATATGCCAAGAAGGAAGCAACCACTCTCAGTGAAATGTGGTCCCTATGCAGGACAAAGGAAACCAGGCTTAAGGCAAAAGAAGATGTGGGATCAAAGGAGCAAGCATTTGCTACCATGGCCAAAAGAAAGGGTAAATTTGGCAAGTTTGTTCCACGAAGAACAAACAACAAAGACATGTCCAAAATCCAATGTTTTGGATGCCAAGAATATGGTCACTACAAAAGGAATTGTCCTAAGCTTAAGAAGGACAACAACAGCAAAAGGAAGAGAGAAGAAGCTCACATAACTCAAGAGATGAAAGAAGAAGGAAAGAAGCAAAAGGAGGAAGATCCTCCAGATCTCTACTATGACTAGGTCAAACTCTTTACTTCTAGACTTCTTTCAAAGTTTTGAGTAGTATAGGAGCATGTAGAAATAGAATAATAATTCATGGCTAGAACCATCCTCTAGAATCTAGAAGCAAGGTAGAGCTCTAGATACTCATGAAGATGTAGCATTTATAATAAGAATAAATCATGCATGGGTGAAAATATCTACTAGAATATAGGAGCATGTCAAATATAGCTCAAGATATTCATATAGAAAAGGCATACCTAGTATAGGACCTTATCCATGATGAAAGAAAAAAATTTGATCATATTTATTGTAGAAGACCCCCATCATCAAAGGAAAAGAAACATTTGCTAGGAAAAGATCTTTAAGGTCCTATGACGGAATCTTCAAAAGAAGGTTCATGAACCAAGGCAGATGTCTCATTGGGAATCCCATTCATGGGATTCAAGAAAAGGATGATATGCGGGCAAGCTAAGATGGAGCAAGAAGGCCACACCAAAGGATGATCAAAGGAGAATCAAGATGAGGTATGTATGCATCAAACTTTAAGTCATGTTTTCGTTTGTATATTATTGAGTCATGGGATATTTCTATAACATGATCTAGCATGAAAGAATCTCTTTCACCAAGAACATGCTCGAAGGCATGTACTAGAATGCAATGAAGGTCAACAAAAGAATATGCTCACATAAGGAGTATAAGATAGCTGACTTAGAAGCAAGAAGCAATGCTGACAAGTCCAGGAAGCGAGCAATGAAGGAATGCTCTCACAAGAAGCATTAGATGGTTGACCTATCTATATAATAAGAAGCAAATGAAGAAAGAGATCAAGCATGTGGAAGAACACCATGATCACCGAGAATCACTATCTGACAAGATACTTTGAAGACAACACCCGAAAGAAGGTGATGCCACATAACTGACATCCTTTAAAAATCCCATGTTGACCTACGAGTTATGCACACATAACCTCCAAAGTGAAGCAAGGTTACACCCTTTCATAAATTCGGAATTAAAACTAATTAAATCCCTGTTCACTTAACTTAACAAAACCCCATCAAATTATCGGAACCCAAAACAATAGAAAACCCGACTATACACCCGATCAACGTAAAACAAAGATACAACCTGTCAATGAGACTGGTCCCACTTCAACGGCATCTGACCGGATCTCAAATAGATTTAACTCGGGTTGATAACATATCGGGTCCGACTTTTCCACCAACTTTGACCACTCTTACGAAGCCGATAAGGAATATAAATCCTTGATGTATAGATTTACGGGTCCGGTTTTGAAATTAAAGTTCGATCACTTTATGATGTGATATCCATTGGATATAAGAGGCCATCAAATCTACGGTTTGCGAGACTTCAACTAGAACATGGTTTAAAAACAGGTTTAACCCCCGCAATCGACTATGATCTAAGAGTTTGAATATGAGATCAACGACTAGGAGCGAGTGCGAGGCTTCAGCCACAATCAAGAAATTCGTACTCTCCTACCCCTACAGTTGTTGTTCATTGTCGGATCTGCCAACCAACGGACGTCCTCACTTATTTTGTGGTTTCTTCACAAATTATCAATCAACTCAGTGTTTTGATGTTTCGGGTCTGTTTCCTAAACCGCATGCACATTCATTATAAAACACTTACGATCTTCTCACAAACAGATCATCATTGATCAATGATGATTCATTCCTTCATTCAATCTTTGTCTGCTAATCTGGTAGGGATAATCCACATCAACCAGTTTTCTGCATTATATACAAAACACACACTCTTATCCTATATTCTGAGTATCAACAAAAATAGTGATTCTCAGATCCTCAATCCGGACACTAAAGTTATAAACACACTCAATACTAAATTACACAAAGAAATACACAATCCACACTGTATTCATATTGATAAATATTTACAGAAGAAACAGTCACAGTCGACTGTTTCAGTTCTGCCCTCGCTCATCCATCCTATCTTTCCATCTGAATCTAACCCCTTCACTCATTCCAAAAGATTACAGTTTATACAAAATGCGGATTCATGAACCCATTTAGTTCAGATCCAAAAATCTCTCATTCTTCCCTAAAGAATCTCTTCACTCCACTCTTTTCTCAAATAAACGCTAATTTAAGATTTCAAATCCCTCATATCCTATTCAAACCAGATAATCTAACTGTTTGGCCTGATCTCCACGCAGGGAGGATCAATCAGCTACTTATACTCTTTTCTGTTCAGATTTTGACAACAAATAAAACACTCTCATACATTTAAATTAATAAAATTAACTAATCTCTTGTCTTCAAACCCTTTATTAGCCACAACATGTGATCATACCATCACATTGCTGACAAGGTCTAAATGCTCCTGCATCAGAAGGCAGGACAACTCTGATAAAGGAAGAAAGGACCCTTGACACCTATGAAGGCCTTGGAGATATAAAAGGTGCAGATAATTGATTCTACTCTACAGATATGTCTGGTGAAGAAGCCATCCAACAAAAGGAAAAGCAATGTTGAAGCAATATCAAGATGAAGTCATGATGGGCTACTAGGTCAAAGCATGAAGCATCCATGAGAAAAGTATTCCAAAGCATGGACAAGATGACAAAGGAGTAGCCAAGATGACAAGAAAAATCTGATAGTCACTTTCCACGAAGCAATGGCATGACAAGCCAAGAAGGAAAGTGATCGATGGATGGTCCCCTACCTAGAAGAAGTTCGAACAAAGACTTCATGACATCAAGAAAGGAAGGAGATCAAGCAGCTGAAGGACCCACGAAGAAGAAGCTATTGATGAAGGAAAGAGTCCCCAGTTAAGAGGGAGCTCTGACAGGTCCCTGATCAAGAGGGAGTTTTTGGATCACCCTTGATTACAAAGGAGTGACAATTGTGTTTTTCCATTTCATGGGTCATGCACTAGACGAGCACTAACAGTCATATGTCTAGATGAAGGCCATGAATGGAAATGTAGACACAAGATAGACACAACATTCTTGTCTTCACTTGAAAGAAAGAATGGGAGGATTAGTTAATCATCTGGCATCTGATACTCTTTAAGGATGTGTAGGGCATCCAAGACAAGCATAGGCAAGAGGACCGATATTCTTTGAGGGCTGGGAACCCAAGATAAGAATAGTCCTAGAAGGTCATACTCGGAGAACACTCAGGTAGGTACGTACCTTGAGAGACAATGATGAAGGTGTCTCTAAATCATTGGTCTCGACAGCATTGTAGCTCATGGTCTCGTGAAGAGATGGAGTTATTAGTCAAGGCCTTGCACTATGACAATGTTGATGGATATGATGCTATAACAAATGGATTGCAAATCTAGTTTCTCTTATGTGAATTCTTCAAGATTGAAAATAGCCAAGCACCTTGTAATGTTGTATGAATACCTCCCTATTTAAAACTTAAGAGGGAATGTTGAAGGAAATGTAACTAGGCTAGGTCTTCATAAATGTAATTTTGATATTTGAAAACAAAAACTATTTTTATATTATTTGTCAATGAACTTCTTGCTCATTGAAAATAGGTCAAGCACATTTTAAAGTACCTCTAGAAAGTCAAAGTCAAAATGTAATCATGATGAGACCCCTTGAGGGCATGTTACATCATGTATGTCAATGTACAAGGTCATGGGAACACCTCCAAGTCAAGTCAAATCCTCTCCTAGCCTCAACAAAGTCTCCAAGCAGCTGTATAATGAATAAAAGATGAATTATGATAAAATGATCAAGTCGGCCTAATGAACAGTCAAGTCGGCTTGAAAAGGAGGGACAGACCTCTATTTATAGAGGTTGTCCACTCCTCGTACAACGCATCAATTGAGCTCTCAAATCAGCGAAGAAGCATAACTGAGAAAAGGTGGAAAGAAGACAAGTTTGAGGAGCCTCTAGTGCGGTGAAGAAGAAGAAGTCAAAGCCGAAGTCAAAGGGATTGTTTTTAGGGTGAAAAACAGTCAAACGTACGAGGAACAAAGTCACCTCTGTGGTCACAACAGCAGTAATATAACAGTCTCAAATCCATCATTGTTTTAGCTTCTAAATAGGCTTACTAGGCCTCCTATCCAAGCGAAGAGAGAAGCACCTCAAGCGAAGTTAGAAGAAGCCATATATCTACAACTAAGACCCTCACACGTGCGAAGATTAAGGCTGCAGTGTTGTCACACTCAGCCTACTACCATACATCAAAAGGAACTCGGATGATCTAGAGAATGAGTGAGTATCCTTAGGTGAAGGATATCACTAAGTAAAAGTATCTCTCCTAGCAGACCTACTTAATATAGAAGGAAGAAAGAAGTGTCGGAAGAAGAACAAAGTACCGGAAGACAAAGGTTCATGTGCTAGAAGTTATAGTGCAGAAAGAGGAAGGATTTGACTTATGCTTGGAGGATATCCTAGTCAAGGGTCTAGGGTTTGGCAGTTGTTCAAATAAGAAGCTTCAACAAGAGAAAACTTACCAAGGGTTTTCCTCTCAAGAGTAGAGAGGTTTTATCCCTGGCAGAGAGCCAAACTTTGTGTTCTTGTTATCTTGTTTTGGTAGCAGTTTGATGAAACACACACACTAATAAGAAGAAGAAGATAAATTGTCAAAGTGCATCACAAATTGTTATCAAGTAACGAAGAATCACTTTACACTACTTTGCCCTAGATTTTTCAACATTTCCTAATTTGGAAATGCCACCGAAACGCTTATTTTGGATGTATAGTCTAATGTATATAGGCTAATTTTGAAATCTTGAATGTATAGCCTCCTCTATAAATGATAAATTTGGATTTTACATCATGTAATCATCTGTGAGTGTTGGTTTTCCTTCTAAAATGTCATTTATATGTCACATTTTTCTTGCAAGATAATGTGTTATTAATTTATTTGTAAAATAATATATTATATATATATATGACATTTCACCCTACATTTCCATTTTGGGGGCATCACATTGTTATGAACATAATTATATACAAAATAACGTAAATAATATTAATAAAGTATAATTAGTTATAAAAGGGCATGTCCTAAAACATGACTCCTTATGAAAAGGTACCTACATAGCTATATAAACAAGGGCCTCATTCATAACCATAACAACATATAATATCTCTTGTACATTCAACATTCTTATATAAATATATTACTTGTCATATACTGGATAACTACATATTCCAAATATTTGGAATATTCCATAGAGTACGAACTTTGTTTATTACATTGGTATCAGAGCATTGTTCTTTGATCCCGACCTTTGACTATCAACCCTTCATCAAGTTCGTTATCATTGCAATTAAGTCTATTAGCTACACAAAGTTCTTTTTGGAGGTTCTCCATTCTATCATCAGGTTTTTGGCCATTAAAAGAAATAATAATAATATATACATATATTTCTATATATATTTAAAAAAAAAATGTAGGAAAAAAGTAAATTAAAAAACAAATTATAAGAAAAATCCTCATCAGTCTACACCATAGCGCCAAGACACACCCCAGGGCTTAGACCTCATTTGCCCCAAGGCAAGCATCCGGTCCAGTACTCAATGACGTCAGGCATCTCAAAAGGTTGGTCCAACTCCCTCCACAACCAAGGTACATAGCCCCAGGAATCAAAGCCTTACACCACTTCTGGACTTCGGCATCCCAATCCAATTCCATTCATTCGACCTCCTCAACATGGTCCCATAACTCCTCAAGACCTATCCATCAAGAGTTATAAAAGACAAACAAAAACTAGCATATGTAGTGTTGATTAAGATAAATAAATAAATAAGAGATTATTAGAAAAAATAGTTTGCAACTGCATCCACCACAACATTCTCACCCCTGCCACCAGTTGGACATCGCACCCTGCAACCGCCACCCTGACCACGAACATATTTTCCATCGCCACCGTTGTTGGGCCTCCTATCGTACGCCCCCACACAATCGCCACCATTGCGGGACGCCATAGAGCTTCCACTGTCATCCGCAGTCAAATGCCATAGAACCACTACTACCATCCACACTCGGCTTCTTCGTCGCCACCGCCATCGACTAAGACATTTGTCATCGTTGTATCAACACCATAACCATTCGACCAATAATTCTAACATTCTAGCTACCAAAACAATAATTCTAGAAAACCAAAGGAAACGAGTGTTCCTTATCTAGAAATAGAGAATTTGTACACATGAATCTCACAGTGGATTAAACAAAACAATCTGCATAGGTGTAGTCGCATTACAAGCATCGTATGCATCCAAGCTGCCATAAATTCCACACGCGCTATAATCCAAACACAGTTGTTGACTTAATAATTTCTATCAGCATAGTGTCAACCAAAGAAAATGGAATGGGATGGTGATGTTTCGGTGAACCATCATGACCATCAACAAATAATAAGACGTCTGCTCTCCATAATTAGATAAGGGTTAAATCTGAGTTACTAATAACAATACAATAAATCAAAAGGTTTCATAAAATAGATAACTAAATAATTATTAAAATATAGAAAGAAAATCTATATTATAAAATTTTATAATAATTAGTGGGGAAAAAAGGAATTTATATTATTATATCAATAAAAGTTCATTATATATATATATAATAGAGTAGAAATATAAAGGTATTATTTATTTTAATAAAAGGGGTGAGTTGGAGGATAAATGGAACCATGAACTATGGATTCCATAAATATGTCAACATTTTGGTGTAATTGTCCATTTTGTGAAACAGAATTTGAGTTTCGATTGATTTTTTAAAATTGCAAAACATGTTGTCCAACATTTAGAAAATTATTTACTATGGAAGAAATCAAGGTAATACACAAACACAAATAAAAAGATTAAAGAAAGAACTTGCAGAAACTCAACATAAAAACAAGACACTGGAAAAGTAATATAAAGATCTCGAAGAACACTTTTACCAAGAGTCAACAGAAAAAAATGGGGAAATTTTTCGTCTAAGGGGCCATAGTAAAAAATTATTTGAGAAGGTCAAGAAATTCAAGGCTACAAAGAAAAAATTAGAAGAAAAGGAATGTCTCAAAAAAAATTCAGTGAAAATCTATCGGAGAAGGAAGAAGAAAATTTGTGCTTACAAAACCTTAATCAAAGGTTATTAGAACAAATCAGAGTTTTAAAGGATGAGATGCTTGAACATCTAAATAATTTCAGTCAGAAGTTGAAGAACTCTTACGTCTTGGAAATCATAATCAAAATACACTCATGCAAATCAAGAAGCTTAAAGGTGATAAGAAATCATTGAAAAACAAATTTGAAGAACTTACTAGGAAAGAAGCATCAAAGTCTTCACACATAACAGAGTAAGTTGAAGAAAAGGAAATAAACATTGATCCAGTTAATATCACAATTCAAAGAGATCCCAACCCAATTGAAGTGAAGACGTACTCAGAGGTTACAGTTCAAACAAAGGAAATTTCAAGTGAAGATCTAGCTATTAACCAAGTGACTTTCGTACATGGAGAAAATCAAATACCTCAAGTATATCAAGAAATCGCCACAAACAAGCTAAAGGGAAATCAGATCACAAGAACTCCTTATCGACACCCAAATTATAAAAACAGAGATCTCAACCAGTCTACACATCCATATCACTCATACCAGAAACAAGTGATTTATGTTCCAAAGTATAACGATGTCACCATAATCTAGATGTTCAGGAACTTCAAAACATTTCCATGTAAAGTGCAAATTAGATTAGCAATAAGACTTGGCACAGTTAATGACTTGATTCCATCACAAGTTACCGAATTGATCCCTAGGCCTCGTAGCATTGTATTATCATGAATGTTGGGTGTATTTGTCGTTCTTAAAGTAAAGGGAAGATTGTTATCTTCATCAAAGCCATGATCCTATGTTTAGAAAGTATTTTGTTGTTGTGAATTCCCTTCATCATAGTTCAACGAGATCACTTCATAAGGCCATTAACACTCTACAATGAATTGCCACCGTATTTGGTAGTGATTTTTCTCACAAGAAAAAAACATCAGAATCACCTTTCACAACATGTGGATGAAGATTGTTTTTAAAGAATAATGAAATAGAAATGGAGGAAGGGTTGTGTTACCCACCACAAATGTGTAACCCATAGGAGAAAAAAATTCTTCCCATTGATCAGTCGGCCAGCCAACAACAATATGATGGCCCACAAATAATTTTACATCAAAGCTCTCCACCTATGCTCCGATTAGTACTCTCTACCATCTGGCATGCATTTTGAAGGAAGGTGGCTCATCTATCTAAAGGTAAACTATCCATATATGTAATCATATACTTTAATTTAATGTTTTAAACAATACTAACATAGAACATAGGCCAAGTTGGATGATTAATTACTCTAGATTGCACCCTTGTTCCCATGCTTCAATCGGGATGTTATCATTTGCCAATAGTTTAGTGTGACCTCCCTTGGGGTTCTTCCTTCAAGAGGGGCACTAATAGGAGGAACTGATTGAAGTAACGTGCCCAAGGTAGTCCATACTTGCCACCTTCCATTTTTTTATTTTATCCACATCCATTTTTTGGGTTGATTGTCATTTGTCATTGGGACTAGCACCCTATATCATCATCTCTGGGTCAAGGCTCAAAAATTTTCCCTAACAAGTTGATGCAGTTGAAAGAAAGATAAAAGCATATGAAGCCACAAATAAGAAAAACATAAAATATGGTTGGGACATAGTAAGCACATGGGTAAAAGCCTAGCATGACCTCTACCCCCCTCATTAGCATGTTACCGCTCAAACTAGCAGGGGACCTAAAAGGGACTCCTAAAGGGACAACCGCTAGGTCAAGGGCAATAATGGAGACTTATCCCACTATCACCTCAGCTAAGACTCCCTACTCTTTACGGACTTTCACCGATGGGAGGAGACCTAGTATATGGAAAGTCACTTGTGAAGGATGAGTCAACAAATGGATGTGAAGTGACCTTAATGATCCTTTTCCTAGAAGGAGGTTAAGAATGGAGATTACTTGCTCTTTAAGCAAGGTACAAAGCTTTCTATGATAAGGAGGTGAGGATTTAAGGGCTAGGTTAAAGGAATATGCCTTGAAAAGGATTTTCCCAATCCCTAAAATCCTTAAGGAACTTGATTTCCCAAGTGGTTCTTGAAGAATTAACTTTTCAAAGGTATCAGATCACACATGACCAAGTGGACCCAGCCTAGGCTAAGGGTAGGGAGTCTAGAAACCAATGATGATCTTAACCCAGACAAGGAAGGAGAAAAAAATCAAAACAAGAATTTCCACTTAAAAGTGTCAAATTGATCCTATGAGGTACTAACCTAGGGAACACCAGGGCAAAGTTTGATCTCAGAGCTAGGGCTTGGGATATCTCACAATCCCACCATCAGAATTTCTTCAAATTTGGAGGAGACCTTGAGGGCACACCAGCGCAGTAGAGGCTAGGAGAACGAACTTTTTATATGGCTACTTTATCGGGAAAGTGATGCCCTAGGTGACCCAACTTGGCTAGACCTAGAAGAGAAGGGGAAAGGTGAAGAAAAATGGTTCTTTGAGTGACCACCTATTGGTAGACCAGTGCCTAATCCCTTGGGGAGAATGAAGTCAAGGAGAATGATGAGAAAAGACTTCATTTCTCGGTCAAGGAGGCCTCAAGGACTACTTCGCTTGGCCTTTACGGCAAAAAGAAGTGACCTCAAAGCTCTATACTTCGCTTTGCAAAAAGAGATGGCTTATCAAGATAAATTCAATGGTAGAATTATCCCTAGGAGATTTTGTTCAACATACACGGCCCATACATTGGGAGATGCTATATAAAAACAATAATTTCATAATTTCGCAATTATGCAATACAGCAATTAGCCCTAATATAGCGAAAATCCCATTCCAATGCATATGACAAAGTAAAACAAGAATAGAATTAAATGTGCGTTCTTACATGTAAGAGAACATATCCAACCATCAACAATTTGACAATAAAGAAGCTCCAAAATAAGATAATCCAATCCAAACTTCAAAATTCATCCATGCTCCAATTCATCCACCAAGAAAGAAGTGTGAAATTCTCAAGAGAGAAGAATGATCCAATCCAAAGTGATGATACAAATGAATTCATGTCTCTCCTATTTATACACTCATTAGCAGTATGAATTAACTAATTTGAGCCTACATTAGCCCATCAACTAAAATAATGTGCAAATAACTATCTATTGGTGACAAGCCCACCAAACTAGCTCATAAATAAAATAATATGCCTCCCAAGAGGTCAAATGATCAGTAATGCATGTCATTGGGCTCTCTAAGAGGCCTAATAAAGTCCATAAGTGCCAAAATGATGAGTTGGACTTCCAAAAGTAATGGACAAAGGGTTGGCCCCTTGTTCTCCACATAATAAACTTGTGGTGCTCCCAATGGCTGTGAGGGCACAGTAGTGACCTCATGGGTCTCCAAGTAAGTCAAAGATACTTGTCGACCATCTGTAAGGGCTCAAATGATGGTGTAAGTGATACCACATCAGCATACAAGTCCTGGGTCATTTTCTAAGTGCATGGTACAGCTATGGGGCAGGTTGGGCAAAAGTGAAGCGGGTGCATCTTCCTTGTCCAATAGGTGAACGTCAAGCAATCTCTGAACATATATGGGAATCCACGGAGTGTTGTCTACTGCTGTGGAGGCCCATGGCTCTCAACACACACCCTACATGTGCCAATGTAACTCTCTAGAGGGTTAGACCCCGTACAGGGAGACCAAACCCAAGACGGAGACCACCTGCAATTCTGCATAAGATTCAATATGTCCCCTAGTCTTTCAGTACAACAAGTCATCAAGGAAATAGAATAAAAGAGCTTAAAAACCATGGACCACAAGTGGGGACTTCATAATGGCCTGCCCTTCCATAATGGGCTTTGGCAGGTGCTAACATCTCCAAGTTCCAAATGTGGTTAACCAAGTATCCCATTAGGTGGTTTCTACTTCTAAAGGGATAATATGTCCAAGGTACATCCTTTAAAAGGTGGTAGCATGTGATAAAGAGATGGATGGAGGAGGGAATGAAAAGGGGTAGCTCTGGGCCACATGCTGGGGTACAAAGGTAGCTAGTAGAAGCGAAGCCCACACTTGGGTATATAATGTATAGGAGGGAGAAATCGTGGTACATGAGGTGCCCCAGCCTTGATTTTTCCACACTTCTTTATATGCCTTTTGCCTTTTTTTTTATTTTTCTTTAATTAACTGCTCAGGACTCGAGGATTAAGAGCATGATGTGTGAAATATAGCAGTGGATACCCCCTTTTAAGGTAAGGTGGTTCATTGCCCATCAGGGGTTAGGACAATCATGGGATCCTATGTTATGGAGGCTCACAAAGCCTATAGGAAACAGGGTGATGGCCATGATGATGGGGTAGAGCTCATGTATGGGCTTTTGCCCATGTGCTAAATGTGTTTGTTCCGGCCATCTTTTGCACTTTGTGGTACATTTTCCTATTGAATGTGGCCAAGCATGCTTTTAATTTTCTTTTTAGTTGCATCAACCTCTGGGGCATCATTCCAGACCCCACCCAAGGTGTCGACAAGGGGAAGAGGAGAGCTAGCCCTATGTGGACCCAGTGGAGGAATGTGGACCCAGGTGGGAGAAATCATGAATGGGGTTATGATGAGTGGAAAGGGGGCAATATATGTGGATGAGGGAGCGGCACCACGCAACCAAAATCGGGGTTTCCCATTAAATACCATCCCAAAAGCCAAATTGTCAATAAAAGAGATCCCACGAGACAAATTGCAAGGTTAATATCCAAAAGGAGTCTAGGGGACAAGAGCACAGACCTAGCCCATTTTTTCCACCGAATCCCCCATTAATCCATGCCCAAAAGTGTCCATGATAAGCAAACTACAATAATCAATTACCAAATGACAAGGCATACCTTCAGGATGCCCAACTTCAAACATGTGATCATGACAGATGGGTGAGGGACCACATGGCTGGCTCATGTGGCAGAGAAGTGGCACAATGAATTAGTTGGTGGCTGCAAGGGGTTGTTGGCTGTTGGCTGAGGACCATCTTGGAGAACAAATTTCACCTAGAGATATCACCCACAAAATGGCGCGTAATATAGCCATCACACAATTCCTAAACATTTCATGCTCTATCAAAATAAAGAAACTCTTGAATATCCCAACCCCAATAAGCAAGAAACTATTACATCTTAAAGAGGTATTGGAAAAGCATAAAGTAAGTTGGGTCTCCTAAGCTATGCAAGGAAGAAAGATAAATCAATAAAGTAAAAGGCATGCTAAGGAAAGGGGTAACTCATGCCTCCACGACTACTCCTTCCTCTCATTATAGAATGTAGAGATGCTAGACCTCCTTCAGCTGGTACCATGGCTATTACCATCTTCCTTGAAGTCTTGACCATTCCATCACCACCTTCCTCACATGCACCTATGGATTGTGGGTGTAACTATGAAGTGTCATTCCCCTTGTGGGCTGGAAGCACCGAATAGGGCTAAAGGCATAATCATCCCTAACACAAGTGTGTTAACTTGCTTACAAATCCTAAACTAGAAAGACATTGGAAGGCAAGTTTTGTGTGAACTATTTTTGTGCCCCTAACATTAAATATGGTCCACAGTGGTACTTTAATGGTCTTTGTCCCTAATGATGTTGATCAAATTTGATATTGAGGGTATGTTTCAAGTGGTTCATTACACATGCAGCTGAGTAAATATGAATTTGTAGCCCTCGTGTTTTCCTCTTAAAATGAACATTAGGCTTTACTCCTCTTCATAATACAGTGTTGAAGTGGGGCTTTACTCCTAGGATTTAAAGTGTTGATGTGGGGCTTTACTCCTATGATTTACAGTGTTGAAGTGGGGCTGGAGCAGCCCACCTACAAGGCAGACATTTTATAGCAGATCAAGTGTTAAGGTCACATGTCACATTTAGAGAGTTTACCTACGATCACTTTAAGACTTACGAGAATGAAATTAAAACTACATAAATAATACCCCAAAAGACTGGTTCACTACAAGTACTGGTAGATATTATTTCAATAACACTACAATCAAAAACGGATTTTAAACAACAATCTTATAGCTTTACCAATGATATACTCACCTTAGCTGCGCCAGATTTCCCACCTTCACCAGCCAGCGAAGCCCCCATTGCTCCAACACTGAACACTCAAAAATAAGTGCATGAGGTGAAATGTCCATTCAAAAAACGCTACAGAGACTAAAACAACAAAAGAAATTATCTTCTAAAGTAGGGTGAACCAGAGAATTAGTGGAATGCAATATACAAATAGCCAGAACAAATATTAAAACAATGAGTCGCATATGGCTGTTCAATTACTTCCAGGAATGCATATTGCTTTCAGAAAGTGTAAGCTAACCTCTGCACAATGTCGCTTGAACCTGGCATTTTCATAGTCTCACCCAACCCTGTGTGTGTGCAGTTGTGACAAACATGTGTAAAGATGTATAAGAAATTATGTACATTGTAGACAGAGTTGCAGTAAGTTTCTGTACGTAAAAATAAGCATAAATGACCAATACACGTTCATGTGACATCTAGTAAGGTGTAGCAAACAATGCAAACCATCAGCAAAGGCATTTTGAAACAATTAACAGCAAATACTGCACAAATTATTTCAACCACAATAGAAGTTATCCTGGATTGCTACTAGTCACAAGTTTCAACTAATGCAAACTTAGTACATACTGCAAATGCATATTAATATCCATCCTCAGCAGACTCAAAACACATCATCACATGTTACAAAATAACCACAATATAGACCTTGTTACAAAATTTACTAAGTTTAACTGACACTCATGGATCCAACAAGGCTTGGAGCATGAAATGGGCTGAGTTAATCTGGTCATCAGTCAAACTCACTGCCACCAAGTCTGACTCACTAGCTGTGAGTTTCAATTGAGTCAATTGCAGGTCAAAGTTCAAAGGATGAGCTGCAAGAACTCACCGATGGATTTGAAAGGTCAGCAAATCTGACTCACATGTCAGACACTAGGTGGGCCCTGTTTATATAGCCCAAATGACGGGAGAAAATTCAGTGGGCATCTTTATATAACCTAAATGACAGGAAAAAGGTCAGTAGGCCCTGTTTGTATTAACAAAGTTTTTCCCAAGTTTTTACCAAGTCGAACTCAAACTCTTACTCTCTTGACTCACTGATTTTTTCACCAAGCCAAATATTGTCACATTGGTATAAATTCATGATCTCACAACTTGACATCAATAAGTGCACATGGGCATACCATCGTCATCAAATATCGCCGGCACACCAACTGGTCCACTAATTCTTTTATCATAAAGTCCATTGCCTCCATCATCTGCATAGAAAACCTGAAAAAGCTTAACTAATCTACTTCTTTTTCTGCTTGTCCCACATTAACAAAAAGGAATCCTGATTCCTAACTTTGCCAACTAATATTAATACAAAATTCTAGAGATATATTCAACTTAACCCTAGTTCTGGCACTAGCATGCTCACATGTTTGCTCATGTACAAATACTAAATAGCATCTTTTTAAAGCAATATTTAAAACCATACAGTGGAAACATTTTTTACCTGTTCCCGATCTTGTTATTCGAGAATTTGCTCTTGCAAGCTCAATGTGAAGAGTTGCTCCTGTCTCGGGATCAAATCTCACTCCCTGTTCATATACAAGAGTTTGCTACACTTCAGACTATAAACCCATAAAATGTCAAATCAAAAAGGCTGAACAAATATATAGAAGTTACTGATTTGAGGATTGAACTGTTGAATCACAGAGCATATACTATTGACAGATACAAGGTCAGATCAAAGGCAGGCAGAAGAACTAATACATAGCAGTTACTAGTTTCTTACTCTATAGCACAATTCATATATAGTTCTCACTAGGTTCTGAACCTTTTAAAGTTCCAACACAAGCTGTATATCGTTCTTCAAGGTTCAATATATTAATGAAGTTGGAATGTCAATACACAAAGTCTACGAAACAGGAAGACAGAAAAGAGAAACACGTGCTTAGACTCTGTTCAGATTTACATATTTGAATCAAGGAACCAGAGACGCCAGTGGGATATGTTGAATTTTGTAACCAGTATCGGTCTGCATAATGTAATTCTGCAATTTGTAAATTTATTAAAGCATATTTAATATGCTTGGGTCATAAGAAGAATTTTATTTGTAGCATGGGTTCCATGCTCAAAAGAAAAATTTATATATTTGAAAAAGAAAAGAAAAATCAAATGGTCAAGTCGGTCCTCCATTTGTCAAGTCAGACTGCCCGAGAGACGTGCCCTTTTGCATGGACAAACAACTATATATTGGCATTATCACTCCAATTTTGGAAACCAACTCGCAGCTTCTGTGGAAGAGAAATTCGGATGTCTGAGACACACTTGTCTGTGGTTATGCAAGCTTTCTGAGGAACACTTCTCTGTGGATATGCGACCTGAGTGAGGCACAACATCTCTGTGCAATGTGAGCTGTCTGAGACATAACCTCTCTGTGTAATGCGAACTGTCTGAGGCATAACATCTCTGTGTAATGCGAACTATTTGAGGCGCTATTTCTTCTGTGATTATGTGAGTTTCAGAGGCGCTCTTTTTCTGTGAGATGTGGCATCTAAGGGCAGGAATATGGCATCTTGTGACCAGACTTATTGACAGAATTGTGGCAGAGTTTGGAATATTAATGGAGGGCTGACTTGGCATTTGGACTACTGGTCAGGCTAGATGTGACTTGGATTTCTCTTATTGACAAAGATTCTATAAGGAAAGGATTGCTGGGTTTTCCCCTTGTGAGTTTTGCCCTGGGCACTGGGTTAATCTCTGGTGTCGATTGTCTCTTGTGTACTATGATCCCTACTTTCTTTATGTTTATGAATGTATAATTGTTTGATGACATAACTGAATAAAGTAAATGCTACAAGGAAATATATATATATCATTCACAAGTAACTATCACAATCAGAAATTATATTTTGCAAACGAATTTCAACATGGATTAAGAGCATGAGATTTGAGAGCAGTCTTTGAGTGACAATCTAATTTCTGGAGGAGCAACTTCAATGTTTGTCTGTGCCCTAACCCTAATAGGATAGTCCAGTTTGAATTCAAGAAGGTCAAAGATAGATCAGAGGTCAAATTATTCTGGAAAACCTAATCACATCTCAGAAGATACCTCTGTCTCTTTTCAGGAAGACAGAAGTTTAATTATATTCTTACAAGAAAGATCAGACATCAGCAATGAAAGTCTTAAAGCCTCAAATCATATCTCATAAGGCCTAATCTCAGAAGCAAGTCATCCGAGAGCCTCAGTATGTCATTTCAACATTAAGTTGTTTTTTGTAGATTGAAAAAATCAGGACTAATGTCACACTATTGAATGCTGAATTTTATTGAAGAAGCATCAGAGTTCTAAGGAGTAGCAAAAAATCTTGTAATTCAGCAATATGGCTATTGAAATTCAAGGTTTGAACATCACAGTCTCAAACGACCATCTTGAGAAATCTTGAACTTGTGGTCAAAAATCATCAAGAAGTCTCAAATGTTGAAAACCTCTGTGCAAACATATGGAAGAAAATTTGTTCTTCTGAAGAAACCTCAGGACCAAGGTTCTTGAGAAAAAGAGCACGAAATCCAAAGCGAAGGATGAATTTATCTCAGTCGAATTTCGGTAAAGGACTGAATTTATGTGATAGACCGAATCTCAGTCGAACGGTTAACTTAGCAGAAGAAGGATTGATACCAAAAGGGGCTGGAACGAAGTGTTGAAGACCTAAGTAATCATACAAAATAAAATTTTGAAGTATCTTTATATGGCACTGAAATTCCTACTATGCAAAGCATATTACAAATTGAAGGGTTTGAGGCCTGGAAAATAAGTCTTACCAGCAAGGATATAATTCCGAAGCATGAAAGGTGATCCTTGTTCAATTTACCTATGAATCTGAAGAAGAGATTTCTGAAAAGAGGCACAATAATTCTCTAATTCGTCCACTGTAGAAGGCTGAAAAGTCTCAGATTCACTAAAGTACTTGAAAAAGGTCTCCATGTAAAGCATACTACATGTGAAATGTTCAAAACTTAAGAATGACGTCTCCTTGAACGTGAAGTATTATCACTGTAGAAATTATGGTGTAGATTTGCAACTACTCATGAAGTTTTAATCAAATTCACAAACACAAACCTACTCTACTGCTCTGCGGAAAGTAATTCACAATCTAGAACAAAAATATCAGACATGCAATAAGAAATTACACACATGCAAATAGTATTTTTCCCGGGGAAAGCAAACTGCTAAAAAACCCCAATGTCTGCTTGCATTAATCTGATGAATAGAGATGTATTACAATTGTTTTGCTCAAGTGAGCACAACTTGCAAGTGCATAACCTATCTCTCTACTCACTAAGAAGCTTTGACCTAGACTTAGTCAATTTCTGCCTCTGCTTGAGCCCCTATTTCCTTGCGCAATTCCTTGGGAAATTAAGCCCCTATTATTTAGGAATTTCTCCAAAATGGATTGCGCAATTCCTCAAGTTGATCATTAGGTTGCATGCAACACCTGTACACTCTAGAATAGTCTACAAGTGATGTTACACTACCTTGGAATCTTCACCTCAATTGGGTAACTCGAATTATCTGCATGCACTAGCTATTTTGGGCTAATTGATCAGTTAACTGGATGATCACTGTGTTTGACTAAAGTCCCACTACACAACTGACCTTCCACTAGTTCCTCCAATAGTTGGAACTAGTTTAACTGAAAACAACTTGAGATAACTAACTTTGATTAAGACAAATTATCAATCACACATGCTTAACTGAACTCTAACTCCTCCAACTCGAATTTACTGAGTAAACTAGGTGACAAAAGCCATGTCACACAAGTTAACTACATCCAAGTTGTCTGCTGATGTGGAAATTCGAATTTTCTCAATTTAAACAAGGCAAAATCAAATTGAGAATTTCTTGTTTCGTTTTTCAACAATCATTGTTTGAAGTTCCTAAATAGTCTCTTGTTATTTCCAAGTAAATAGCCTATTTCATAAAGATGTTGATTTCAAGCATGTAAGTCATTAGGATGAGATGACCTGTGAATTTAAGTATTGCTCTAAAGTATTATCCTAAGAACACCTATTACCTTGCACTTTGTACTTCAATATTATATTCTCGTGTGCATGTCTGTATCAGATAGGATACAATACAGTTTCTAAATTCTCAGTAATATGATTTTGTTCTCCAAGTCAGAGGGAGTCAAGAAAGGTTATTGAAATGATCTAAGCCCATAATTCAGATTATCAATGAAATCTGCTAAATTAAGGTGTCCAGTCTTTGGCTCAAATATTTTGGGCAGGGGTGTCTAAAATACAAAAGGAGTCTGAGCATTGATGGTTCGATACTTGGATTCATTCCTTGCATATTAAGTCCAAGATATTGCTACTATAATATTATTAAAAAAGCAAGGTTACTTGGGTAATCATTGATATATGACAATATTGAATTTCATCAATTTGAGTGATTATAAACCTAGATCAATGAAGCCCTAGGGTTTGGAATCAAAACCCTATCTAGACATTTCTATTGGAAGGAAGAAACCCTAACCCTAGCAAGCAACAAGGCTTGGACAAGAAGACCCTAGGGATTATAGAAAAACCCTATAATTGGTCGAAAGAGCATAAGGATGATAACATGGACTAAGTTGCTAAAGGATGCAAAAAGACGAAAGATCAAGAGTGAGCTTATTTTCTTCTCAAAAGATAAGTACTTTATCTCTCTTGTTTGATTATTACTATTATTGCTATTTTACCAGTGGATAGTCTTTTGTCCTTATATTTTGTGCTTGGTTGTAATTGTTCTTCCTTGACCTCCTAGTGAGGATTGCAAGCCAATTACAAGGACTGCCTAGGCTTTGGCAACAAATGAAAGAAGTAGAAGAATGAAGCAAAGCAAGAGAACTTTCCAGAATTGTTACATGGAAAATATTGTGCTAGAAAAAGACATGAGTTCAAAGGGAGCGAACAATCTAAAGTATGCCTTGATTATGCTAAAGATCTAGCATGCAACAGATGACAGCATGGAAGCAAGACTTGATGAAGGCTCTCTCAGGAAGAGGAAGAGAATCATGTCAAGATGTTTGCCTCAAATGGAAGAATTGCCTCAGATTTTTTAAGAACATAAAATTGAAGAAGGCCTCGTACTTTCGGCTTGGTTGAATGGATCAAGGATGACCCCATATGATTTGTCTCTGACGAATGTTGAAGTACTCATGTGTCAGAGGGAGCAGCTATGAAGAAAAGCATTGCCTTAGAGCAAGTTGTCAAAGAGAGTTGACCTCAAATTTGATACAAGATTCCTAGATTATGTGTTGAGAAATTAAGGGGCAGTTAGAATAGGTGATTTCTCTTTCTTTGATAAATATTTGTGATGTATTTTTACTTAATTTGATTAGCTTCTTCTTTTACATAGTTATTATTAGTGTTCTCTATCAAACAACTACCAAACAATGAATATCAATGCGACAAGGAGACACAAAATGTAGGTTGTCAGGCTCCCAGCCAGGGCCAAAACCTCTCCACTTGAGAGGAAAACCCACAAGAACTCTACTCTTCTTATAGAACTTCAAATGACGAATTCCAAGACCTAAGACCATTGTTAAAGACTTCTCCAAGACCAACTCAAACCTTCCTTTGATGAGCTTCTCTTTCCATCAATTTCGACCCAACAACTTCTCTAGTAGCTTATCCCGCAACTTCAACTTGCCCAGCAACTCGACTTGCTCAGCAGCATTCCAACATCTCGACTTTCCCAACAACTTTTCAGCAACTTCGACCTTCCCAACACTTCCAGCAATTTCGACCTTCCAACAACTTCAACCCCAGCAGCAATTCTCAGCAGCTTCTCAGCAATTTTGTCTTCAGCAGCTTCTTCTGCAGAAACCCTAGTTCTTGCACGTATGGAAAAGATGGTGACTTCTTCTTCCTTACTCCTTTGCTTGAGTTGACTCTTTCTTCTAGGAAACTCAGCTTGCAAAGTATGCCAATTGATGCCCCTAACTAGTCTTATGCAATTCAGTCTTAGTTGATGCAATAGGTGTTGAATTTCCACAACCTTAGGCCTAGGTTAGAGTCTTAAAATCACTAACGCTACCAAACCACTCAACCATAAACTACTTTGCACAGCATAAATACAAAGCAGTAAATCACATATGCACAAATATAGACACTTTTTAACAAAATTGTAAAATATTGTATAATCACCAATCTTACAACAGTCTATGGTATACAGGATACAATGATAAACTTCGTTGCAGCTTCGATGTCGTATCTTCTCTTGTCGGTCCTTTGCACCCGTACTGCTCAATAGTAGGGCCTTAGTCCATTAAGGCCACTACACATCGAGACTCCAGGAGGGCTGCCACCTAACAATGTTGCATGTCACTTCTACTGCATGTACACGGGCTCATAAATATGCTCTTTGGGTAGGCCTAATTCTCAAGCTCCAATCTGCCTTCTAGTAGCCTCTTTCGTCCATCAAGAGCTACTCATAAGGCTGCAAACTTCACTAAATCATGCACCAAACAACGTTCTTCTTGTATGCAACTCTACGGCTACTTTAGGTAGCCAACACACTGCCCTCCAATCAAATCAATGGCACCCAATACTTCACTATCAGCTCTACTCCTAGGATGGATTCTTCGCCTCCTCGGAAATTCCTCCAAACGGCACCAACAGGCTAAAATATCAAACTGATCCAAACTTACCTAAAAACACGGATCCAACACTCATCAACACTGTTGTCCAAGTCTGCGTTATTGTTGTTATATCTATCACTGCTAGAAGCACCCTGCTTCTTCTTCTTATCCTATAACCTCTTCCACTCTCTCCACGATTCCTCCTTGGCAATTGTAGGAGCACCCTTGCTACCCACTGACCACACGCTCTTCTTGGACTGCAAAGTCTCCCTCTGAATCTGCAAGCTTCCTCTCGAACTCAACTCCCTCTGAGTCTTCGGAACCTAGACCTTCTTCTTGGGAACCTATACCTGCTCCTCTGAAACCTGCTTCTTTCCATGGTCCACAGGCTTGCCCGTCAACCTGTAGAGACCATGTTCTCTAACTCCGAGTACAATGCCATCGGACTCAAAGCCTTTGGGCCTGAGTCTTGCCTTCCCATCCTGGAACAAGACCTCAAACCCCTTCCTCTCGATCATCAAGACGGAAATCATGCTATATCTGAGTCCTAGTACAAACAGTACATCCTGGACCCGCGTCACACGTCATGTTTCCATCCTGAATGGCACAGTACCCGATCCTCGAATCTCCAACTAACTCTTGTCACCCAACTTCGAGTCCCATTCAGCTAGAGTCTCAAAAACCTCATGTGACCCTGTCATATGCTTCATCAAACCATTGTCCACGTACCATCCATCCTCGTTGATAGTACCCTGCGATAAATGAGAGGTCATAGCAAAGTCCTCCTCCTCCAATCTCCTAGTGAGATCATCTATCTCAGCAAAAGTGGCAACACTGGGGGCATGCCTTCCTTTCCTCTTCTCGTCATCTCACTTCTTCTTCATCGGACATCTTGACGAAAAATGACCCATCTCGCCACAGTTGAAACACTTAACTTTACTCAAGTCCTTCTTTTGCTTACCCTTCATTCGCACTGCAAGTTCCACATCATCATCGAAAGACTTCTTCTTTGGATGAAGATCCTCATCTCGCAACTTTTCCTAAATGAAGTCATCCCACTACCTACCCTAGTCTGGCAGCTTCTCCATAGCAACAATCCCTTTGATGAAGGGCTTCCATTCCTCAGCGAACCCTTTCAAGGCAATCCTCACCATATCTCCATCTGAAATAGTCACACCGACGACAGCAATCTCATCTTTGACCTGAGACAATCTCGTCAGATACGAAGTCACGCCTTCATCCTTTATCATCTTGGTGGACTTCAACGTATCCTCCAATACCAATACCCGGCTCTCGTTCTTAATCTGGAACAATTTTTGAATAGCCATCCACATCTCATGCTCAGTGTTCTTCCCGACCAAATGAGGTATTAGGGCATCCTTCACACCATCAAGGATGATCAACCTCGCCCTCGTATCCAAATCCTCGTACATTTCCAGCTCCTTCGGGTCAATTGGCTTCTTTATCGCTTTCTCGGCGAACTCCCATATCCTGTTGACCTGCAAGACCAACTTGATCCTTTCCTTCCATGAACTATAGTTGGACAACCCCTCCAACCTGTCCTCATACCGTATACCATCCAGCAACTTCAACATTGTCACCTACAATGTGACCAACTCCCTCTTAAGTTGTACTTCATTGTGCACAACTCTGATTCACTGACTTCCAAAGTAGCTCAAACACGCTCTGATTCCATGTTTAACTTCCACGACCTTGAGTCTAGGTTAGAGTCTTAATATCACTTATGCTACCAAATCAAGAATCTCAACCATAAACTACTTTTCAAAGCGGAAATATAAAGCAGTAAATCACATATGCACAAATGTACACACTTTTTAACAAAATTGTACAATATTGTACAATCACCAATCTTCATTATATTAAACCAAATCTGAATAATACAACAATCTATGGCATACAAGATATAATGACAAACTTCGTTGCAGCTTCGATGTCGTATCTTGTCCTACCAGTCCTTAGCACTCGTACTAGTCACTAGTCGTGCCTTAGTCCATCAAGGCCACTACACATCGAGACTCTAGGAGGGCTGCCACCTAACAATGTTGCATGTCACTTTTGCTGCGTGTACACGGGCTCATAAATCTGCTCTCTGGGTAGGCCTAATTTCCGAGCTCCAATCTGCCTTCTAGTAGCCTCTTTCGTCCATCAAGAGCTACTCATAAGGCTGCAAACTTCACCCAATCACGCACCAAACAACGTCCTTCTTGTATTATGCTCTAGGGCTACTTTGGGTAGCCAACACACTGCCCTCCAATCAGATTAATGGCACCCAATACTTCATTGTCGGTTTTGCTCCTAGGATGGACTCTTCGCCTCCTCGAAAAGTCCTCCACACGGCACCAACAGGCTGCAATATCAAACTGACCCAAAAACACGGATCCAACACTCATCAACACTGTTGTCCAAGTCTGCATTACTGTTGTTATATCTGTGACTGGTTAGGGCACATTTAGCTGTTGTAATAGGCCCCAATCAGCCAGCAAAACAATCCTCCTTGGCTGCGGCCTAATCCTGGAGAAATGTTGGCACCCTTGGTTGTTGTCCTGGGCATAGACAACCCTTAACCAGCTCCACGTTGCCCTCCAAAGATGAGTAGCGCCTGCGGCCCACCTACAGCAGCATACATTGCCCTTCCTCCAATATCTATGCACCCAAGAGCCCTCTACACAAGTTGAAACAGCGTTCTCTTGCCTCGGCCCTCTAGGGAGTTGCCTCGACCTCCCATCACAGCAACTCAGTCCTCAAAATAACCCTAAAACAGACCTCAAAACCCACGATGTCTTGCCTCCTCCTTATTGCAGCTAGGGTAGAGAATTTCTTCTCTCTCACGAGTCTTTCTCAAGTGCAAGTGTTGCACAAATGGATGAGGAATAAGTCCTCCACTCCACCTCTATATATACACATAAAGAGGGTTCCACGAATTCTTTTGAAGAGACATGTCTCTTGGACCAAACCTACATGATTTCACTATCCATAACTAATTGTCAACTTCAAAAATGCATATCCTCGTTCCTAGAGCTCCAATTTGAGTGATCTTTTAGAGCATTAGAATCGGCACGCCAAGCTCTATCACCTCAAATTTTCTCATTCTCAAATTTTTCATGATTTTGGCCCAAATCCCGATGGGTGCAAAACCCCTACCTTGGGTTCCAAGCCCACAAATGACCCTTGTGGCGCTTTGCCAGCCAAACCTTGAACCCTAGGGATTGGAGTACCTCCCAAACTACACAAATCAACAATAGGTGCCCTAATTTTCTCGCACATGTGAAGGATAGAAACCCAAAAACAATCCAAAACTTTGCTTTCCTTTTTCTTCTTCTAGTCCTCCTCTTCTTCGCACATTTTTCCGTTTCCGAGCTTCTTGAGTGAGTGGTGAATGCTCTTCAAGTGAGGTCAAAGTCTCTTATCTATAGGCTTCACAAGGTGGTCGAATAGCCCTTTATGAGACCGACTTGCTCTTTCATGTAGGCCGACTTGTTGCTACTTGTTTGACTAGGTCTTGAAGGGTCTTTGACTCTAACTTTGACTCAAATATATTTTCTTTACAATATACAACATGCCCAGAAGGGTCTTCCATACATGACAATGACTCATTTGACTTGTTGACTTAATGACAAGCCCTAGAAGCACTCAATGGGTGCTTGACCTATAAAAATAACCTTGAGCATGAAACCCATGCATCAAGAATGACAATAATAAATTTATTTTTCTCTTTACATCAAATACATAGAATCATGATTACATATGTCATTATGAATACGGAACCTAGTTACATATTTCAACATGACGAATTGTCAGCGTGAGAGGGAGCACCTAGTCAAATTGACCTGGAAAGCATCTGTAATGATGGATCATGTGAAGCTACTTGGATGTGGTGCCTTAGTTTTGGTCCCGTTATAATTTCTTGAATGAGCATGTAACTCAATATGGCAGAGATTGAGTATGTTGCAACTAAAGCAGTAATGGCTTAAGAGGCTACTTGCAGGATTATATGATGACAGACATGGTGTCGCGAAGCTAATGAGCAGGTTGTTGAAGCCTCTTTCAAAAGGGAAGTTTGGATACTTCTGAGACAAGCTTGGGCTTGTAGAGAATGCATATATGGTTAAGAGGGAGTGATCTTTGCATCATGATTGTGGTTTCTCCCTATGTCATGTACATTGATCAGAATTAGAGATGTTGTCCCTATGTCAAGTACATTGACCGAAATTAGGGAGGATAGTTGATGGATTGGATAAGCATCATGGACAGGCACTCTTCCTGTGTCATGTACTCTTATCGAAATTAGGGATGTTATCCATGTATCAAGTACGTTGATTGGAATTAGGAAGAGTGGTCTGGAGTACATACATTCTTCCTATGTCAAGTATGGTGGCTGAAATTAGGGACATTGTCCCTGTGCCAAGTATTGTGACCAAAATTAGGAAGAATGGTCCGATGGACAGACATTCTCTTGTGTCAAGTATTCTGACAAAAATTAGGGCTATTAGCCCCGTGTCAAGTACTGTGACCGGAATTAGAAAGAATGGTCCCTGGGACAAACATTTTCCTGTGTCATTATATAGTGACCTAATTAGGGATGTAGTCCCTATGTCACTTTGACCTGTATAGGAAAATGGTCCAGTAGAGGACAGTCATTCTCCCTATGCCATTGTATAGTGACATGATTCGGAATGTTGTCCCTATGTCACTTTGACCACGAATAGGAGGAATGATCCTAGAGGTTGAAGCCTCCCAGCATCGTGCTTTAATCTCTTTCTAGAGTGAGCTTATTTTGGCATTGTGCTTTGATCTCTTTCTAGAGTGAGCTTGTTTACCAAATGATGCATATGTGCCAAACGTTAAGGGTACCAGTTGGGTTATGGCAATGTGGTTAATGTTGGTGATGATGATGCTTATCTTAATCTTGATAATCCTTGCTTATAGAATTTTCAACTTGATAACATCTTGACAGTCATTTTGAATACCTCCCTACTTAAGAGAGAGTGTTGAATTTTGTAACTAGCATTGGTCTTCATAATGTATTTCTATCATCTGTAAATTTATTAAAGCAGACTTAATATGCTTGGGTCATAAAAATAATTTTATCTGTAGCATGTGTTTCATGCTCGAAAGAAAAATTTATATATTTAAAAAAAAAAAAAAAACAAATTTAAAGTGTCTTTTTGGTCAAACCCCAAATGGTCAAGTTGGGCTGCCCAAGGGACATGCCCCTTCGCATGGATAAACAACTATATATTGGCATCATCACTCCACCAATTTTGTTAACCAACTTGCAGCTTCTGTGGAATAGAAATTCAGATGTCTGACGCACACTTCTCTATGATTATGCAGGCTTTCTGAGGCACACTTTTTGTTGATATGCGAGTTGTCTGAGGCACAAAACCTTTGTGCAATGTGAGTTATCTGAGGCATAACCTCTTTGTGTAATGTGACTTGTCTGAGGCATAACATCTCCATGTAATGTGAATTATTTGAGGCACTATCTATTATGTGGTTATGCGAGTTTCTGAGGCACTCTTTCTCTGTGAAACGTGGCATCTAAGGACAGGAATATGGCATCCCGTGACCAGAATTACTGACAGAATTGTGGCAGAGTTTGGACCATTAACGGAGGGTTGACTTGGCATTTGGACTACTTGCTGGGTTAGATGTGACTTGGATATCTCTTGTTGACAAATATTCTACAAGGAAAGAATTATTGGGTTTTCCCCATGTGGGTTTTTCCCTGGCCACTAGCCTAATCTCTGGTGTCTATTATCTCTTGTGTACTATGATCTCTAGTTTCTTTATGATTTTGAATGTATAGTAACTAGTTGCTCGATGACATAATTGAATAAAGTAAATGCTAAAAGAATATATATATATATATATATATTAGTCACAAGTAATTATCATGATCAGAAATTCTATTTTGCAAACAAATTTCAACAAGATGAAGTACAAATCTGAACGAAGATAGAAAACAGATTATCAATATCTCATATGGGACACTATAACTCTCTTTCTACTGAGAATGTAACCTTTTAGAGCTTGAATACCACGGCCGATTTTGATATCATCGAATGTTTGAAATCTTAGATTGCATTATAATTAATGTTACATTTATCGTTATTGGCAATTAATTATCAGGGGTCCAGAATTTAAATTATTGGCAATATCTAGAAAATTATCCGAAATTATTGGGAAACTTTAAAAAATACAATAATCACTTTTTTTCAAATTTTTTCAGTTTTTTAACTGCTAAAGCAACATCTGATAAATTTTCTACTAGGATGCATTGTAGAAATTGATCTTTTGATCTGATAATTACTTCCTAATGATTTCCAGTAAATTTATCTTATGCCACTTATATCATTAAGCAATTATACACAGAAAATCTCAACTGTAATGTAATGAAAACCGTAAGATCATAAAGAGACAACCATGCACAATAGAGAGAACAAATTTTCCCTGGGAAACCCAAACTTGGGAGAAAACACAACAACTTTTCTTCTAGGAGAAATTGGTCTTCAGCAAGGTTCAAAATTACATAAACTATCTAGAAATATGAGCCAAATACCAGCCAGTCAACACTAATCAAACCACCAGAAATACCAAAAGTCAATGCTAGTCAACAATCAAAATTGATCAAATCAAATTCGGTCAAACTTGGTCAATTCACTCTAATTTCTGCTCCTTTCTGCGGCTGCTTTAGAAGATACCTTGTGTGGTGATAAGTGATCGAAATGAGGATGTCTCTTGTGTATTTATACTTGTCAAATGGATGGCTTTTGAACAAGGGTCACACCCTTTCATGGTGGGGCCGACTTGACAGTTTGGAGCCTACATGAACCCCAAAAATTAAACATTTAATTTTTATTTTCATAATTTTCCTTGGCTGAATTAGGAGACCTCTTAGCATGCGAGAATACCTCCCGATGCTACACACAAATCAACACTCCCTCTTAATGAGGGAGGTATTCTCTACAACAGATTTCCCCTTAGCTGAAATTTCTCCTCCATAAGAAAAGTTCATGAGTCTCCCATGTTGATGCATGTCTTTAAGACAACTTTGTCCTAGAGTGGGCAATGGAAATATCCAAGGCTTTTTGGCCAAAGTCCTTTGTGGCTTCTTAGGCAAAAGAATCAATCTCGGATAGTCAAAGTCCTTTATGACCTAACCAAATCCTGATGGCTTCTCAAGAGAGCATTTGCCTTTGGCCCATTCACTTTTCTGGTCAAATTCCTTTATGACCCAGCGAAGTCCTTTTGGCTTCAAATTTGAATTACATCTATCTCCTCTGGTCAAAGTCCTTTATGACCTAGCCAAGTCTTTCTGGCTTCTTAGGAGAAGATCTATCCAATCCTATAATTTCACTTGGTCATTGACCACTAGTCAAAGTCCTTTATCACCCAGCCAATTCCTTTTGGTTTCTCAGTTGATTGCATCCTATAATTGCCCCTGTAATTGCCTTGGGCCATTCGCCTTTCTCGTCAAAGTCCTTTATGAACTAGCCAAGTCCTTACTTCTTAGGTGAACGTATCCATCTCCCCTAGTCAAAGTCCTCTATGACCCAGCCAAAGTCCTTAATGGCTTTAGAAGATGGTCTTACCAATCCTGTGAAGACCTCATCATTTCCTTCTAGTGAGGGAAGCATTGAGCATCATGCTAACTCGTCTTTGAAGTATGCCCATAATTTGCTCATTTATGGATATGTACCAGAGCTCTACTGCTCCTTTTTGCATCATGTCTCAAATGATTGACTTGACCATTTCCATCTAGCTTCTGAAGCCACATTACTTTATAATTTGAGATATTGGTTGTGAAATACTAAGCCTCTACCTAAATTTGTATATTCTTGCAGCCTCACTTCACCTCCTGAGACAAATCTCAAACTACATCCAACTGTACAACACATGTACCACATGCTTTGCTACCATCCACTGTATATGCCTTGGCTCAACCATAAATTGGTTTAGGGTGTTCACTGCAAAGCAAACATCAGAATCCTCCATTTCAATCTCTGAGGCCAACTCCTGACACTTTAGCAGGTCTTGTTGTGGTAGTCCTAGTTGCTCCATCTGTCACGGAAGCAAATCCTCCAGCCACTATTGCTCCCTCTGTCACGTAAGTAAGTCCTTCTATATTGATGCTCCCTCTGTTATGTAAGCAAGTCTTTTTTCTATTCCTACTCCCTCTGTCATCTAAGAAAGTTTTGTTATTTGACATGGTCTAATCAAAGAAGGCATATTGCTCGTAGAGACCTTCTGGGTCTAAGCATCTTGACAATCTCAACACATGACATCCTCTTGGAAGGTTGCCCCTTCCACTTTACCTAACTGTTTGCTCCCTCAGAACTGGAAGTTCTTTCAGACATTTGGCACAGTCCTCGATGTTCGTACAATTTCTTCCTGCGAACACAAATCTTTCTTCTCGAGTCCTTAAGCCTATTCATCAAAGACTGGAGCAATAATATCCTTGTAGTCCACTCCCTCTTATTAGAAGAACCCTCTTGCCACAAACTTTACCACCTGTTGCCAAATTCATTGCCTAGCAACCTTCACGATGTTCTTGCGAACCTCATTCAAGAGGTCAAGGAAGAAAAAATTATAACCAAGCAAAAAATACAAAGACAAGAGGTTGACCAAGGAAAAATAACAATAATCAAGGGAGAAAGATATGAAGTACTTATCTTTTGAATAAACTACTAAGAGTTGTAAGAAATTTTCCACTCCTTGATTCTTGCCTCCTTGTAGAAGTCAATGAAGTACATTTGCAATTTCATCAAGTTTGGATTCCTTTCACTTCTTCTAAGGTGGATGCTCATCTTCGTCCTCATCATCAGTTGTTGATGCATGCTACTTTCATTTCCTTTTCTTTGCATGATCTGTAAGGGGTAGGGTTTCTTCATCAAGCCATTCATCGAGCTATCAACAAGCTAGCATCAACACCAAATCATTCCACACAAGGTTGTTGGGGAGCGGGAGCAGAAACAAGAGTGGGGAGCAACATTTTCAAAAGCTCCCGAGTCGAGAGCAAATTTGGCAACGAATTTTATATAATATATGTTTTTACATATTTTGATGCATATATGTCAACAAAAGCATGTAGAATGATGAATTACTGACAAAAAACGTAAAAACATGGATTAAACCATAATATCATTCATCTAGTAGTTAATAAGTTATACTTCATCAACCATAGGTCCACAAGTTGCCACATCTCGATTTTCATCAAACTTAAAGTTTCAAAGTTTCAAAATTCAATATATAACATTTGTCATCACTAAAGTACTTGTAACCATTACAAGTAACCAAACTATAACAAAAATTCAAGAATATCAAAGTTTCAAACATGAAATGAAACGTTCCATGAAGCATCATATTCATAATATGTTACCAATAAGTTATAAATGCCAACTTCGAACTTCAAACTTAAAATGTCATATATTGTTTAGAAAAAATACCATAATAAATCTACAAGAGTCAATAGTTATAAAAAGTACTACAAAGTACAAACTAGAAAAGACATGTAAATCTATGTTGCAGGAAACGTGGGGGGGAGGCCTGTTTCCTTGAGGAAACTGGGACGAAACGCGTTTTAGCGTTTGGTACGGCCGTGAAACGCGTTTCCGGCCGTACCACCACGTTTCCCGAAATGGAAACGTGGGTGGTACAGCCGGAAACACGTCTCACGGCCGTACAGCCCCACGTTTCCAAAAATTCATGTGTTTTCTTTTATTTTTTTTTTAATTTGTTTTTTATTGTTTTTAAGCTATCTAGTGGGTTCTAGAAGCCTGTCTAAACTTATAAAAGAGAAGTTTGTCTCATTCTCTCATCACACTATTCAGCAAGTCGTTTCTCTTGGAGACTGGCAGTTGTTTCAGCTAGGGTGTTTTGAGCAGTGAGCAAAGTGGATTTCAGCGGCAGGAGAAAGAGATTTCAGCAGCAAGAGAAAGAGATTTCAGCAGTAGTTTCAGCAGCAGCAGATTTGGCTCAGCTACAGCCATATTTCTCTTCTCTTTTCTGGCATTTTGGGGTAGTTTCACCCACAGAAAATTAATTTGGGTAAGCCACATTCATTTTGTTAGTTTTTTCTTACTATTTCTTCAATTTTTCTAGCGTTTATGCAGCCAGAAATATGAAATACGTTTTTTATTTATAGATTTGTTTTTTAAATTGATTTTTACAGCAGATTTGGCTCAGCTACAGCCATATTTCTCCTCTTTTCTGGCATTTTAGGGTAGTTTCAGCCACAGAAAATTAATTTGGGTAAGCCACATTCATTTTGTTAGTTTTTTCTTACTATTTCTTCAATTTTTCTAGGGTTTATGCAGCCAGAAATATGAAATACGTTTTTTATTTATAGATCTATTTTTTAAATTTATTTTTGCAACAATGGCTTCCAGCGAAAGTGCAGCTGCAAGTTCAAGCCCTAGGGCCAACCCAAGGGCTGAATATTATCCCCTTTGGAGGCATGTGACGAAGCTTCAAAGATGTGGAGGTGGTGGCTCATGGGAATAGCGATGCAATCTTTGCAATAATACGTAAAAGGGCTCTTACCCAAGAGTGAGGGCACATCTATTGCATGGAGGAGGGCAGGGGGTTTCAGGTTGCACAAAAACAACACATCCATTGGCAAGGAGGGCATATCAAAGAGAGCAAGATGAGGCGGATGGTAATAAGAGAAGGCCGACCTTACTCAAATTCCATCTAACATTGAGCCAAGGATTGTAGCTGAAGCAAGAAAGAGGAGAGTTGGTCATGTTGTCGCACAGATTGGCACAACAACGCTCAGACCGGGGGCTGTCACTCTGATCCCCGATCCCTCCGTTTAAGCCTGTCTCCCGCGACTAAGGGGGGTAGACCCTATGAGATAATGAAGACCAACTGGCAAACAGTTGGTTGGGAGACACGAGACACGATAAGATAAGCACTAGATGAATTTGATTTTAGCAGACCAGTGCCTTAAGAGATTGTTATTAAATCGATTACTTGTTAGATGATTATAGAAACATGAAACGTGAACAGCAATCATTTGTCATCAGCTAGATCACAGTGCTCTTTGAATGACCCAAATGATATCCAGCAACTGAAGATTTAAAAAAGGATGAATGCTTCAAACCACCACGAGTTATAAACCATTAACTAGGTATCATATTCGTATCTCGACTTGAAACTTCAGATCTCAGTGTGAAAGATATAGCATGAAAACAACTGAATCTGGCAACAAAAATAATTTTCCCACAAAAATTTTTATACCCCTTCAGACAAAGATTAAACTTAAAACAAAATTTAAAATTTAATCTAAAACCCTGAAGGAAAATTTTTTATTTAGATTTTTTATTTTATATTTTTCATGATGAAGACAAAAGCTTTCAAATGAAAGAAGAAAATTTGCAATAATTTTTCAAGATAGAAAACAAGCAAGGGCTCAGGAAACCCCCTCTGAAATAGATCTTTTTGATGTCTTATGAGATTGCTGGCTTGAACAACTTGCGGGACCCTTGATATCTTTGGAGGTGACTATTCCCGCCGAAGAAGTCCTCACACTCCAATAGAGCTGGAAACCTATCCCTTGAAAACACAGAAAACACTTGCAAACGAATTGTTAGTGCAAAAAGAGACTTGGCATATAGAGACCAAGTTGAGTTTGTCATTCAACTGAGAATGGACAAGCTACAACAAGTGTACAAAATATACCAAGCCTAGAGGAGATTTGAGATAGCTGCAAATCTCTCCTCCCTAGACAATAGTGCCTTCAGGCAAATGCACACAGAAAAACAACTAGATAGCAAATGAAAATCAAATGAATATCAAACGACACAGGTATACCTCATGTACCAAAGCATGCACCACAAGAGAAGCTAGTAACCCCAAAGACTTTTATTTATTTATGTGAACGCTGAATACAAAATCCGGCAGAGTCTCCACCAGCCCAATAGCTCGTTCTATCCTTATAATAAGAGCCCAAGGCTTATATAAATAGGAAAATGGGAGATGATCCCAAGGAAAATTCCAATGACAAGTGGCACAATGGTGAAGATCCCAATGAAAAAATGAAATGACAATTGGCTGATATGACTGCTGTTTGATTTCTAACTGGCTGCCACGTCTTTGCAAACTGTTGTGTATTGGCTGCGTTTGAACTGGAGATAACTGCCTCTAAACTGCTCTTTGACTGTTGTGTTGAAGTCTGAGTGTGTATGTACGTTGCTGCCCACGTGACTTGCTGTTCAACCTGCGTATATTAATTGTTGTAGCTTGGCTGTCCACGTTAACTGATGTATGGACTGCACATATAAACCGCTGAACATGCCCACGTTAAAACTAGCTGTGTAATACGTAACTGCTGATATACCTGAGAACTGGCCAGCATACGGACTGCCCACGTGTGGCTGTTATAATCTGCGTTGACTTCTTTTCCAATCTGCGTTGAACTGCTGGAGATAACTACGTACGGGCTGCCACGTTAACTTGAGTACGAACTTTGCTGTTTTAGTTGCTGAGTTAACCAACGTCACTGCTGTAGGATGCCTTTGACTGGGCCTACGTTAACGCTGGAATAACTTGCCACGTGTATTTTAATTGATTGGGTTGAGCTGCGTATATTCTGCCTTTAAACATGCTGCCCACGTGGATTATTTGGTTGCCAACGTAAACTTTGATTTGGCCAGCGTACGGATTTTTTTTTTTTTTTGGTGGGCTGAG